>SJYV01055748.1:0-22526 GCA_006410875.1 Neotragus pygmaeus
CACAGAGTCGGACTTAGCAGCAGCAGCAACAAAGAAATCAGAGTCTTAAACTGGCAGGCTTGGAATGCTATTAAAAAAAAAAAGTATTGAGTCATTTTGGCTTTGTTTAGCAACTTTATTTTCATTATGGATATTTTATGGATTTTCATACCTAGACTCTAGTCATCATATTCAGTTTTCTCTAGCCATTTCTTTTCTGGTGTTTTTGGCCCTTAATGCATCATAGGGAGTAAGGTGTTACTGGGAAACATCCACCCCTGGCAACTTTCTTTTCAGAGATTCATTGTCATCAACACACACTTAGTAGCAAGTTATCCTATCCAAGGAAATGCTTTACTTTCTCTTTATAATTAGTTAAAGTTCAGGGTGTTTTTTTTTTGTTTTTTTTTTTTTAGGTTAACTGAATGTCTATAGAATTTAAAAATATATCAATTTTAGGTTATTCTTTGAAATTTTTGTTGTATATTTTAGCACAAATATATTTGCTTAATTATTTACTACTGGGCAGCATTTTACCCCTTAAGTTCTGACTTCATAAGCAGAGAAAACAGTCAGTTTACAAACCAGAGAAAGGAGCTCCGATTAGGCAGAGGCAAGCTGATTAATGAGGTCAGGATGGTTTTAGGTCTTCCCTCATTTCACAGTCGAGGAGAATCTACCTCTGTGGGTACCAGCTGGTTAGGGACAGAAATGACATTAGATTTACAGTGATTTTTTCCCCCAGGGCTTAAAAAAAGAAAGAAAGAAAATATAGCAACTAAGTATGCATGGAGTGGTACTAAGGTCCCAATTCTAAGGGACTGGCAGGGATGAAATCGTTGAATCCCCCACAGCGCCCTGATCAGCAGGGCTCTGTTCTTCCCTTGCTTCATTGATGGAGAAATGGACAATGGAGATGATCCATGCCAGTAACACCCAACTCTTCTGGCACCAGGGACTGGTTTTATGGAAGACAATTTTTCCACTGATGGTGGGATGGGAGGTGTATGTTTTCAGGATGATTCAAGAGCATTCCATTTATTGTGCACTCTGTTTCTATTATTATATCATTTCAATCTCAGATCATCAGGCATTAGATCCTGGAGGCTGGGAACCCTGGCACTAAGGCTACACTGTAGACCACCTGCCCAAGGGCACAGGGCTGAGTAGCTGTGGAGCCAGGCTTTACTCTTAGTAACCCAGCTCCACCCTCCATGAAGCTGTGACCACATCAAACCTTTGCTGAGAGGGAGAAGTCCTGCTCCATCATTCTACCAGGAGGGAAACATCAGAGCAGTGAAGAGACTGTCCAGCAATGAAGCTGGTCTGGAACTCACACTCTGACCCTGGTCTCACTGTGGCAGCTTTTAGTTCTGTGATGTCACTTAGACAAAGTGACATCTATTTGTCACTTAGACGTGTCAAAGAAATGGTGTGTCTGTGCATAAATATGGAGAATGGGGACACTTCACCCTTCAATTCTTAAATTTAGAACATAAGATTACATCATATCTCAAAACACATGTTCCTGAGGAGATGGCTGTGAAGTTATTTTTTTCATATTGAATCATATTTTACATTCAGGAAGAGTTATTTAAAATTATCCTGAATAAATCAGTTTCTAAAACTGAAGAATACTTTTGGGAAATAATCATCTTTCAATCTACCAGTTCTAATTGTCATAAATTTGTTTCAGTTAAATAGAGATACATATGTGTCGTGTTGTACTGGCCATATCGTTTCCTAAAAGGAAAAAGAGAGAGAGAGGGATAAAACTTCATTTTGAAATAATTTTATATTGGATTGTTAATTACTAGGTGGTGCTAGTGGTAAAGAACTTCCCTGCCACTGCAGGAGACTTAAGAGACACAGGTTCGACCCCTGGGTCATGAAGCTTCCCTGGAGGAGGGCATGGCAACCCACTTCAGTATTTTTGGCTGGAGGAATCCCCTTAGACAGAGGAGCCTGGCGGGCTACAGCTCATGAGGTCACAAAGAGTCAGATACGACTGAAGTGAATTTGTACACCCCGCTCCAAACACATGGGAACTTAGAGAATCAAGATTGATACTGCAGAGTTCAAAACCAAACAGAAGAATAGTTGATTTGGTCTGTTTCATGTGTGAGTTTCTTTCAGAGGAGGTGGTTTATTTCTAAAGTTGTGTTAAAGTGGTTTTTTGTTAAAAAAAAAAAAAGTGAGTGGTACTCATTTCTCAAAACAATTACTCTGTGTGTCCCCTAGTCTATCGCCTTCAAGAATTTGGGAAGATCTGTGTGCACAATGCAGAAGCTTGCTGCAGAACAGCGTGTATCTCCGTGAAGCAGGAAAGGAGAAGAGAAAGCACAGCTTCCCAGGCTCATTAGCACACACACAGGAGAGCCTTGGTATTTTAGTTGCAAAGGTCGTCCAGGTCAGCCCTGTTGGTGAGCTGTGAACTTACTTCCCAGCAAACAAGACAGTTCACATGCAGCACAAATTTATTTGATCAGAAACATCAGTGCCATTTGGGAGGAATCAAGAGGCAATTCACCAAACTGGCAGAAAATTTGCTAAAAGGCAGCCATCGTCACTCACTTTATATTCTGGCAAGAACTGCCAGGCCCTCTCAGTTAATGACTATGAACTTATTGGCCAGACTGAAATAGAAAGACCTCTTAACCTGCATGCATGGAAGTGAAAGTGAAAGTTGCTCAGCTGTGTCTGACTCTTTGCGACCCCATGGACTATATAGTCAATGAAATTCTCCAGACCGGAATATTGGAATGGGTAGGCTTTCCCTTCTCCAGGGGATCTTCCCAACCCAGGGATCGANAAAGTTGCTCAGCTGTGTCTGACTCTTTGCGACCCCATGGACTATATAGTCAATGAAATTCTCCAGACCAGAATACTGGAATGGGTAGGCTTTCCCTTCTTCCAGGGGATCTTCCCAACCCAGAGATCGAACCAATGTCTTCCACATTACAGGCAAATTCTTTACCAGCTGAGCCACCAAGGAAGCCCAAGAACACTGGTGTGTGTAGCCTATCCCTTCTCCAGCGGATCTTCCCAACCCAGGAATTGAACCGGGGTCTCTTGCATTGCAGGTGGATTCTTTATCAACTGAGCTATTAGGGAAGCCCAAGAGGGACATATTCTTTTTGGATGATGATTAAGGTTATATCAAATGTGCAATGTGAAGGTGATAAATGTTGGAATTCCTTATGAAGCTTACTGGGTATCCACCCCTGAAAATAATCAGTAACTATAAATGAAGGGGTAGATTTAAGGTGGCT
Organism: Neotragus pygmaeus; assembly: GCA_006410875.1. Lineage (NCBI taxonomy): Eukaryota > Metazoa > Chordata > Mammalia > Artiodactyla > Bovidae > Neotragus > Neotragus pygmaeus. The sequence goes on from SJYV01055748.1 coordinate 3,252, forward strand.
TAGTGGTAAAGAATCTGCCTGTCAATGCGAGAGATGTGGGTTTTATCCCTGGGTGGGGAATATTCCCTGGAGGAGGAAATAGCAACCCGCGCTAGCATTCTCACCTAGGAAACCCCATGGGCAGAGGAGCCTGGTGGGCTACAACCCATGGAGTTGCAAAGCATTGGACACAACTGAGCAACTAAATAACAGACTACATGCAAACAAATATAGATAATTATCAAACTAAAAACACATAAAGACAGATCTAGAAGGTTCCAGAAAATGGCCCAAGAATACCCTTGGTATGCCCCTTTCAGCACAGACTCTTCTATCTCATTGTTTTCTAACATTTTTTTTTTAGTAGAACACACTTACTGTTCATCTAAAAAATTAACAATAATGATAAACAAATAAACACATGACTAAAAATGGAGCAGCAGCTTCGGGAGCTGCTGCCCTCCCCTCCCACCGGCAGCCAGCACGGCCCCTGGGGCTCCGGCAGAGCAGAGTGTGAAAAATGCTGCTTCCATTCTGGTGCCTCACAAAGATCTAATATGTCAGCAAATTACCTCAGGTTTGCACATTACCATTAATCATGGTTGTCACGGGCGATGGCAGCATTCCCCCAGACATAATAAATAATGATGACCTTAAGGCTTGTGCAGGCAGGGACGGAGTGGGGGACAGTGTGTGAGTTTGCATACACGTGTGCCTGTGCTTGAGGAGGGGGGTCCAAGTCTGCCAGAGACAAAGGGAAACATCACTCATGACTTGTCCTCCCAGAGTCCCTGCGAGGAGACCCCCAGGAAGCCTGGCTCCTGCAGACATCAGAGCAGGTGAGTCAACAGTAAGCGGCCCAACAACCTGCAAAGACATTCTGCAGCCTCTCAAGATCATTTGAAGATAGGCAGTTCTGCAAAAAACAACATCGCCCATCATCCCAAACAGACAGCTCCTGTCCTCCATCCTGGATTGTGCAGAGCATCTGAGACTTTCAGAAGCTTCTCTAGCAGCGAGGCGTCCACTCTCATCCAGCCGGCCATGAGCAATGAAGTCACATTTTCCTTCCCTGGGGCGGGAGTACATCAGTCAGTCCTTCTGGTGCTCTCCTGAGTTTTTGTGTTTAACCCTTCAAACTCTGCCTTGACTTGAGTCTTAACATTCAGATCAGTGCCCTGCAGAAGGCTGTAAGGGTGGTACATCTCATCTTTCAAGGTTAACTGGGCCAGTGAGATGCTTTCTGTGGTAAAACTCTAATTAGACGTGGCAGGGAGGCTTCTCCTGGAATGTGACTGGCCCCCAACCCTTGCCAATGACTGTAGACCAAAGTCAGGCACTTTCTGTCACCTTCATCTTAGTCTAGTTATTATTTAAATTAGATTGTCTTCAGTCAAATTACCAACATGTACCTTAATAAAGTGCTTACCTTTGCAAGCAAAATTGTCCACCTATGCAGTTTGGGTAGTTTCAAGTTTCCTTGGCCTTTCATTCCATTCCTCATTGTGGAAGGGATGCAAACTGCTTGTATGTTATTAATTATTTAATACTCTAGGCTACTTTATTCCCCCATCATGGTTCATCTTTGTGTAAATTCTGCTTCACTCACCAGCTAGACTAGAAGCCTCACAGGAGAAAGAACGTTATGGAAAACATCCCTGTATTTCTATGGAAGTGTCTCCATTTGAAGGCGCTTAGTAAAGATATGTGCGCGCAAGAGAAGTCACTTCTGCCAAGTCTGACTCTTTGTGACCCTATGGACTGTGGCCCACCAGACTCCTCTGTCCATGGAATTCTCCAGACAAGAATACTGGAGTAAGCTATTGCTCCCTTCTCCAGGGGATCTTCCCGATCCAGGAATCAAATCCATTTCTCTTGCATCTCCTGCATTGGCAGGTGGGTTCTTTACCACTAGTGCCACCTGGGAAGCCCTAGTCGAGATATGATCAGTGGTGGGCTTCCACGGTGGCTCAGCTGGTAAAGCATCCGCCTGCAGAGGAAGACCTGGGTTCAATCCTTGAGTTGAGAAGATCCCCTGAAGAAGGGAACAGCTACCCACTCTGGTATTCTGGCCTGGAGAATTCCAAGGACTGTATAGTCTGTGGGGTTGCAAACAGTTGGACACGACTGAGCAACTTTCACTTTCAAAGTATTCATCTGCCAAGGAAGAGAGCTGGATTCAGTCCCTGGGCTGGAAAGATCCCCTGGAGAAGGGAACAGCTACCCACTCTGGTATTCTGGCCTGGAAAATTCCATGGATTGTATAGTTCATGGAGTTGCAAAGAGTTGGACACAGTTGAGCAACTTTCACTTTCAAAGTATTCACCTGCTAAGGAAGAGAGCTGGGTTCAATCCCTGGGCTGGGATGATCCCTTGGAAAAGGAAATGTCAACCCACTCCAGTATTCATGTCTGGGAAATCCCATAGACAGAGGAGCCTGGTGGGTTAAAGTCCATGGGGTCAAAAAAGAGTTGGACACAACTTAGCGACTAAACAACAACAAAGTCAAGATGTATCGATAATTTTAAGGAAGAATGTAGTGTGAGAAAGGCCAGTCAGCTCTGAGTTAGAACTCCAGCTCAGTCATCCATTCCTGATGTGGACTAGGACCATTTCTCAATATGAAATTTCCTTGGGTGGTTATGAGGGTTAAATATTAATATTGAGATAATGTGTGCAAAATGCACAAAGTGCCTGGCATAGTAATCAATTTATAATGATCATATTGATGATGATGATGTTCACAAATATTTATAAAATGTTGATTTACAATAGCTTAGTAATAATTTCATCAACTAAAGTGTTTGTGTCCTTATCTATCCAACCAAAAAAGATTTTAAGTGTGTTTATGAAGGTCAAATAAACATGATAGATGCAATTAACCACTGGGAAGCAAACTTGAGGGAAGTTCAGAGAGAGTGCATCTTCTCATGCCTAGGTTTATGTTCCTGTTTAGAAAAGGGGATACTATTTTTATCTAGGTGGAACTTCACTCATAGGAGGAAAATAATATGGAAGGAGAAGACAGAGCATTTCTGAAATCCTTTTGGGGTTATTGATCCTTTTCTCCCAGAGTCCCTCCCTTTAAAAATCTAAATTCTGTGTGTGCAAATAACATGTTAGAGATTGATGGAGTCAGCCCACAGGCTCACCTACATTAAGTTAAATTCTATGCATAACAAATAGAGACTATGTTTGGAAATATCACATACTTTGTTTTCTAAACACTGGAGACATGGTTAAGATGAATTTTAAACCATTGTAGAAATTATTTCTCACATACATTCCATATTAAAACATGTCTATACCCCAGTGTTCATTGCAGCACTATTTACAATAACCAAGAAATAGGAGCAACCTAAGTGTCCACGACAGATGACTAGGTAAAATAGATATAGTCCATACACACAATGGAATATTCCTCAACCATAAAAAGAACAAAATAATGCCATTTGTAGCAACGTGGATGGACCTAGTGATTATCTTGCTAAGCAAAGTAAATCAGACATAGAAAGACAATTATTATATGGTATCACTTATATGTGGAATCTAAAAAATAATATAAATGAAATTATTTACAAAACAGAAATAGACTTAGAGATACAGAAAACGAACTTACCAAAGAGGAAGGGTTGGGGGAAGAATAACTTAGAAGTATGGAATTAATGTATACACACTACTGTTTATAAAATAGATAAACAACAAAGATCTATTGTATAGCACATGAAACTATATTCACTATAACACAATAAACTACACTGGAAAAGAATCTGAAAAATAATTTGTGTATGGGTGTAATCAACAAAGTTGTGTACAACTTTGTGTAAAGCAAAGTGTATACCTGAAGCTAACACACAATTGTAAATCAAGCATAGCTCAATTAAAAAATGTCTAAATATGTAATGCATATGATTTTGATGGCAGAAACTTGGCTCTGTTGTTGCTGAAGGCTATTAATGTAGGACCCAGTGCTAGCATGCATTAATATTACAGAATTATGTTCCTTATACTGAGTGCAGAATTTTAAAGCAACAATATATACAAGTGTGTACACCAGGAAGACCATGACTAAACCCCATTAAGACTTTGGATAACTAGCCCTGAAAGATACTATTGGGTCAAGGACAGAACACTCTCAAAATATTAATATTTATATATTTTCTCTTTGATGCAACAGGAAATCTTTTTTGGTCAATCTACCAAATTTATTGTTTCAGAAAAGAATTAACAATGTCTATTCATCTAGAAAAAAATTATCTTAAAGCTGTTACATTCAATTTTAGCTCTTCTCACAGAAGCTTCTGTGACAGAAGCCACTTACGGTAGAAAGTTCATGGGGAAAAAAATAAATAAAATAGATTCATTGAATAAAAAAGAAATAAAGTTCATGGAAGCAAAGGAAAGCCTTTCTCAGAAACATGAAAATGTACCCAAGACCAACATTCTTCAGTACCAGGTGGAAAGGCCAAAAAATAATTCAAACAATGCTACAAAACTATAACTTCCTTCTGTTTTTTTGAAATGCACAATAAAGCCAGAACCACATTCACTGGTACAAACATTAAATTATGACAAAATAAGCATTGTCCTCATTCACCTATAGCAGAGGCTTGGAGCTTGGTTAGAATTTGGGTTGGGGGGGCAGGGGTCATCATGACTAGCTACTCCCTCCCAGAGGCCGACGGGACACATATCGGGCATCCTGGAAGGAAGGAGGCAGCTGATGAGGGGCAGAACAACTTATGAGGCCACAGGCAAGTGAAGGACAGAGCTGGAACATAAGCCACTGTGCTGGCTACTGACACAAGGCCGTTCCCCCTCAGCCGACATTGTCCATACAGTCTCCAGCTGAGCAAAACACAAGCAATCTGGAAAACTGCTGAAGACCGTGAGGGCAACACCACTCCTCTGGGTCTGTCTCCTTCCTATGAGCTTGTGTCTCATTTACTTATACATGAAAATGGTACAACACCACCCTTCTGTGCCTACTGTTGCATAGAGATGAAAATCATTCCTCACCTCTTTATTCACCTAAGTGAATTTCTTCCTCACATTTCATGATTCTACAATGTAGCCATGCTAACCAGCATTCCAAATATAATGACTGTATATTTATCTACTCCATGAAGCACCTTCTGTGTGTGTGTGCTCAGTCATGTTCGACTCTTGGTGACCTCATAGATTGTAGCCCACCAGGCTCTTCTGTACATGGAATTTTCCAGGCAGGATTACTGGAGTGGGTTGCCTTTTCTTCCTCCAGGGGATCTTCCTGATCCATGGATCAAATCGATCTCTTGTATCTCCTGCTTGACAGGCAGATTCTCTACCACTGTACCACCTTTTCTACTAGACATCTAATTTTATGCCTTTGCTGCTGCTGCTGCTAAGTCATTTCAGTCGTGTCTGACTCTGTGCGACCCCATAGACGGCAGCCCACCAGGCTCCCTGTCCCTGCGATTCTCCAGGCAAGAACATTGGAGTGGGTTGCCATTTCCTTCTCCAATGCATGAAAGTGAAAAGTGAAAGTGAAGTCACTCAGTCCTGTCCGACTCTTTGCGACCCCATGGACCACAGCCTACCAGGTTCCTCCGCCCATAACGACAGAAAAACAACTAAATCAGACATGGTTTCTTTGAACGCATTTAAAACACAGGCTTATTAACTCCCAAACTAATAAAACCAATTATTTTATTGCATGTGCAGATATTAATGAAATTAAAAGATGCTTCCCTCTTGGAAGAAAAGTTAAAACAAAAGAATAAACCTAGACAACTTACTAAAAAGCAGAGACATTACTTCGCTGACAAAGGTCCATCTAGTCAAAGCTATGTTTTTTCCAGTAGTCATGTATGGACATGAGCGTTGGACCATAAAAAGACTGAGCATCAAAGAATCGATGCTTTTGAACTCTAGTGTTGGAGAAGACTCTAGAGAGTCCCTTGGACTGCAAAGAGATCAAACCAGTCAATCCTAGAGGAAAGCAGTCCTAAATGTTCATTGGAAGAACTGATGCTGAAGCTCCAATACTTCAGCCACCTGATGCAAAGAGCTGACTCATTGGAGAAGACCCTGATACTGGGAAAGATGGAAGGCAAAAGGAAGAGAGGGCAGCAGAGGATGAGATGGCTGGATGGCATCACCGACTCGATGCACATGAATTTGAGCAAATTCCAGGACCTCCCTGGTGGCTCAGACAGTAAAGAATCTGCCTGCAATGAAGCAGACCCTGGTGAGATCCCTGGATTGGGAAGATCCCCCGGAGAAGGGAATGGTAACCTATTCTAGTACTCTTACTTGGAGAATTCTGTGGACAGAGGAGCCTGACGGGCTACAGTCCATGGGGTCACAAAGAGCTGGACTCAACTTAGGGACCGAACAACAACAGATGGTAATATTTCACACCTGATTTATCTCCTTTGTCTTCTCTAGGATCAACTTTAAAAAAAAAAAAAAGGTGAAGTAGAGAGTTGTTTTTCAGAATTTTTCCTCACTACGACATGAGCATCACTTGAAACAATTTCATGTTTTTAAAACTGAACTAAAAGAAAACTTCATTGGCTTTGAGAATCAAGACCAGAAAAATCACTACATCTTCCCATTCTATAGAGTCATTTCAAGAGGAATTAGAGGGATGACCCAGAGGGATGGTACGGGGGTGGGAAGGGGATTCAGGATGGGGAACGCGTGTACACCTGTGGCAGATTCATACTGGTGTACAGCCAAACCAATACAATATTGTAAAGTAATTAGCCTACGATTAAAATAAATTTATATTAAAATGATTAAAATTGAAATTAAAATTTAAAAAAGGAATTAGACCTAAAGGTAACATATTCCCAGGGATGGGGCCCTCACAGAGAAGTGCAATAAATACTTTGATTCTAGAAATTTTGATTCCCTTTGTTTATACTGTAAATCTTCTACATATGAATCTTTAAGGTGCAAACTTTCAAAGATATGAACATGTATTTACATCACGAATGGCGTGTTAGTTCTCACGTCTGGTGTACATTATCAGATGTGTTCATCCTCCACAAGTGGTTGTGCTTTACTGAACAGGAATTTATAGAGTACAAAACTGCAGTATCTTTATTCCAAGTCCAGGATGTCTGCAAGCAGTAGCGAAAGCAATGGGGATGTGTTGGTACTACTGCACTTTTCAAGGTTCTCTACTGTAAGAGTAGAAGTGTTGTCTTTATTATTTTTTTTAATGTATTATTAGTGTGAAAAGTAATGTAAACCTATTACAATACAGTATTATATATCTGATTGTGTTAGGTGAGCACCACAGCTAACTTCGTTAGATGTAGGATCACGGTCTTAAAGCTGAACATGTTTGTGTATAGGGGACTTCTTATATTATATGTGAAGCCCCTGTGATTTTTCCCAAGGAATTTTAGCAAGACAATTTATAGTACTTAGCACTCTGCCTTGGCACTTTCCTAGGTGTAAAGTAGGGGAGAATTGAGGCACTGGGTGGCTCGCTTCCAACAGATGTGCTTGAAAATGAGGTGATAATACACAGAATGCAATCAGGGAGGCTCCTGACACAAGGTCTGCCTAATTGTGAACATGTAATTAAGGCAGAGTGGCTGTATGGCAGATTTAATTATTTTCAAAAATATATCTGACTTGCTTTTTATATACTGATTGGCTGTGTCAGTGAAAAACCTCTCATAAAATCTGACAACCAATTAGTTGTGACTAATTAAAAAAAACACAAATGATTTTCCTTAATTTCTAGAAAATGAAAAACATTAATGAAATACAGTTAGTGGAAAAGTAAGCAAGCATGTGCATATATGCACACAAAAGTGCAGCTCCCACTGATTTTGTGTTACTTAGAAAATAGAAAATATCTATTTAAATTTTTTGAAAAGCATTTCACCAGTCTGAGATTTTATTTTGATTCTATTCACAAAGTCGAAATGGAAGATTAAACATTTATTAGGAACCAGTTATGGATAAATGTGGTTTTAGTCATTTACAATATCATTATAGGGTTTTCTTTTTTCATTTGAAGAGAAAATCAAGCTAAATGGGCAATGAATTGATTTAAGGGTTAAGCTGGTCTTGCTTTTAATGTTATTGGCCTGAACACTTTGACAAGAAATTACAATGGAAATTCTCTTACGAGCTATTTTTCAAAGCAGGTTTTTTTTTTTTGGAGGGGGGGGTATGGTGTGGCAAGCTATGTTTTCCTGCATTTAAATAATTATGACAATTTTCTCTTTAATAACACCTGTTATTTTCTGTATGATAGAGGCATATTATAAACATATACAATAAAACTGCTTAAGCTGTTTATCAGACACAGTTTTATTAAATACGCTTAGCAATTACAAATATACATGAATAAACCTAGATGACTACTTTTCCACTGAGAGTCTCATCTCTGGGTTGGGTAGGGATATGTCCATGGTTTCCTCATCATGTTAACAGTAGAGTACTTAGTCCCTTCAGTTGTATCCAACTCTATTCAACGCTATGAACTGCAGCCCGCCAGGCTCCTCTGTCCATGGGATTCTCCAGGCAAGAAAACTGGAGTGGGTTGCTAAGTGGAAACTCTTAATTGGGACTTGGTTGCCCCAGTACAAAGATAAGTCTTGATAACTGGTAAGGCTTGCTGTGAAAAGAATTCCATTGACTGTGCTTCTTTTATTAAAGTTTAAATGGAAAGTTTAGGCATCAAATATCTATCATTTCATTCCCTATCAAGGCATTGAGTGAGCACTTTTAATTTTTTCAGGAATTAAGCTATGTCAAGTCTGTATTAGAGAAGGAAATGGCAACCGACTACAGTATTCTTGCCTGGAGAATTCCATGGACAGAGGAGCCTGGTAGCTACAGTCATGGGGTCACAAGAGTCAGACGCGATTTAGCAACTAAACCACCAACAACAAGGCTGTATATTGTCACCCTGGCTATTTAACTTCTATGCAGAGTAAATCATGTGAAATGTTAAGCTGGACGCCTCACAAACTGGAATCAAGATTGCCACAAGAAACATCAACAACCTCAGATAGGCAGATGAGACCACTCTTAACGGCAGAAAGTGAAGAGGAACTAAAGAGCCTCTTGATGAGGGTGAAAGAGGAGAGTGAAAAAGCTGGCTTGAAAGTCAACATTCAAAAACCTAAGATCATGGCATCCAGACACATCACTTCATGGAAAATAGAAGGGTAAAAAGTGGAAACAGTAATAGATTTTCTTTTCTTAGGCTTCAAAATCACTGTGGACTGTGGACACAGCCATGAAGTTAAGACATTTGCTCTTTGGAAGGAAAGCTTTGATAAACCTAGACAGTGTATTAAAAAGTAGAGATATCACTTTGCTGACAAAGGCCTATATAGTCAAAGCTATGGTTTTTCCAGTAGTCATGTATGGATATAACAGATGACCCATAAAGAAGGCTGAGCAACCAAATGCTGCTTTTGAATTATGGTGTTGGACAAGACTCTTGAGAGTCCCCTGGACAGTAAGGAGATCAAATCAGTCAATCCTAAAGGAAATCAACCCTGAATATTCATTGGAAGGACTGATGCTGAAACTGAAGCTCCAGTATTTTGGCCACCTGATTGGAAAAGAGCCTGATGCTGAGAAAGATTGAGGGCATGAGGAAAAAGGGGAGACAGAAAATGAGATGGCTGGATGGCATCATCAATTCAATGGACATGAGTTTGAAAAAACTGGGTGATAGTGAAAGATGGGAAAGTCTGGCATGCTGCAGTCCATGTGGTCTCAAAGGGTCAGACACGACCCAGGGACTGAATAACAACAAAGCTATTTTAATCTCAACAGTTCTGCTACTGGCTAATATGTATGAATTATTAAATCAATGGTACAGGTGGGCTCTAAGTGGATGAAAGATTAGGTATTGTTCTTGCTTTTGATTAATATCACAACCAGAGTTTCCTGATGGTCCAGTGGTTAAGAATCTGCCTGCCAGTACAGGAGATACAGGTTCAATCCCTGGTCCCGGAAGATCCCACATGCCACAGGGCAATGAAGCTTCACAATTACTGAATCTCAAGTGCCTAGAACCCATGCTCTGCAACAATGAGATACCAGCACAGCTCACCTAGAGAACAGCCCCCACTCACTGCAAATGGAGAAAGCCGGCACCCAGCAATGAAGACCCAGTCTTCATGAAGCACAGTCAAAAATAAATAACCAAAAAAGTAAAAAGAAAATCCCAACTCCACCTCAGGTCTTCTAATCCCCAACAGTCTTCCAACCGGCAAAGTCCAAAGTAAGTTGTCAGGAAAAATTGTGGAAAAATGAAAAGGGCAAAAAATCATTAAGTGGGCATTGAGTGTCCTTACCAAGTTCATTAATCTTCACTTTTGCTTTTCTTTAACTAGGCTGTTTATAACTCCATAGACATAGAAGTTAACTATTTAATAATAGAAAACACAGAGCAAGACAAACATTTCCTATCTGTAACAATGCAAAGGATTTCTGTTCACGGCAAGGCAAATGCCTTCCGTCCTGTAGAGAATACAAACCCTGTAAGTCAAATTGAACCAGCTGCAACACATTACCCATCTCCTCATCAATAAGTTATAAAATTTTTGATGTAGCTTCACTTTATGTTTGCATGAGAATTAGGATTTGACTTCCTAAAAAAAAAAAAAATCCTTTAATAGTGCTTGTTGGCAGATTTTTGCTCTTCCTACTGGCTTTGTCATTTCTTGAAGCTACTGTACTTCCTCTATCTGGTGTGACATCAAGCATGACACACGATTTCCCCAGAACACTACTGACATAAGGTTACCATCGTTTCCTGGCTTTACTTTGGGTTCTGGGACGGTGATGTACAGGGACTCACAACTTTGAAAAATGATACTTTAAGCTTGAGGCTTTAACCTTGAAGTGTACACAGATGTTGTATTCTACGGGCTTCCCAGTTGGCGCTAGTGGTAAAGAATCTGCCTGCCAGTGCAGGAGACATAAGTGATGAGGGTTTGATCCTTGGGTCAGGGTGATCCCCTGGAAGAGGGCATGGCAACCCACTCTGGTGTTCTTGCCTGGAGAATCCCATGGACAGAGGAGCCTGGTGGGCTCTGGTCCATAGCATCACAGAGCTGGCCATGACTGAAGCAACTTCACACACACACACACACACACACACACACACATTGTATTCTATAATATAGCAGCATTTTAATATTTATTTATCTGACCAAGCCATGTCTTAGTTCCAGCATTCAGGATCTAGTTCCCTGACCAGGGATCAAACCCAGGTCCCCCTGCATTGGGAACACAGAGTCTTAGCCACTGAACCACTAGGAAAATCCCCTAGCAGTATTTTAGCATTAAAACTAACACTTGGTATTAAGACCTATATGGGAAAAAAAATCTTAAAAAGAGTGACTATGTAAAATATAACTGATCAGTGGACATATATGTGGAACATATCTATGTGGATACATATGTGATATCTATGTGGATATATGTGATATATATGTGGAATATAAATTATCAGTGGAATATAACTGATTCACTTTGCTGTATAGCAGAATATAACACAACATTGTAAATCAACTCTATTCCAATAAAGTTTTTTGAAAAATGAACACTTGGAACTTCCATGGAGTACAAGTGATATTCTAGGAACCTGGCAGTACCCCTTTCCTGCTGCCGCAACCCCTAACTGGCACAAACTTGCAGTCCTGTGACCCGTACCAGCCATCACAGATGCTTGAGATGAGCTAGCATCAGAGGAAGTGTGAGGGGGCAGTGGCCCCCCGGGGGCTTCTCTGAGTGCCTGCTTAGCTCCTCAAGTATTTCTCTCCTTTCTCAGCGCCTGCCCCTTGGCCCTGGTGTCATGGCCTCAGTGCTGGCCGATAGCAACTGCTTTCTGTTCCTGGCAGGCATGAACAGCAGGTAGGCAGGAGGTGAGAGATACGTGAAACAGAGGAGGTAAGACCGTGAGGAACTCCCACGAGCTTGAAGTGCAACATCTTCAGCACAAAGGCTCAGTTCTTCCAAATTTAGCCTTTCATGGGTCTTCTGTTTAATTTCTGGTTCTCAATTTTGGTGGGCTAGCTGTATGACCTCTGGGACATGGAGGTATCGCTCCACCTCTCGCCCCCCTTGCCCTCCTTCCTTCCCTCTTTCTCTCTTGTTCACGGGTGGAAGGTAAGCGTGTTGGCAGTTGGGAGACTTCACCAAGGTAAGGAGAAATGAGTGTCACAGGAAGTGAGGCTGGAGGGATCTACCGGAGGGATTGGGAAACCAGACCCAGCAGTGTGGATTTACCCCAGGAGCAGTGGAGAATCACTCAAGGCTTCTCAGCAGAGATGACATACACAGATTAGGAATTTAGCAAAATCGGCATGACTGTGGGGCAGGGAAATCCACTGCACAGGAGCAAGAGGGGAGGCAAAGAAGCTGGTGAGAAGGTGAGTGATCTGGTGGGGAGCTAGGTGCAGTGAGCATGGGCAGCTGGAATACTCTAGAGAAACTGCAGAGCTGTTGCGAGGGGCTTTCCAGAGAGGCTACCTAGGCTTTCAGCCCTGGGATTGATGGCTGGTTTCCTGTTTTCTGAGATGAGGAGCATGGGGGAGACAGGAGAACTGTAGTGAGCAGAGGGGCTACTCTCATATATCTCAGTGGAGTTCATGTACCTTTTTGTTCACGTACAGTCTGGATCCACACTTCTCAGATGCTAAAGCACATCCCATTTGAGCCCCCTGGGCATCTTTTTAGATGGATTCAGCAAGTCTGGGATGGCGCAGAGGTTATGACCTTTTCTAATAAGCTCTCCACCGATGCTGATGCTCCTGGTCCAAGTAGCAGACTTTGAGTTAAGATTAGATTAATCAAAGCCTTTTCATTCTCTGCACCCAGAACAGTAGCAGTGGCTGGCTGACCTGAGCCAGAAACACTCAAATGCATTGGAATTTCCAGCACCCATGGCAGAACTCTCTCCCTACCACCACAGGTACTCTTATGTCCACAAGGAGGGGTGATACGGCTGGAATGGAGCCAGAGAGACGGAGAAGTCTCCATGGAGGAGGTCAGGGCTCCTCCCTACACTGAAGGACGGTGCTGGGTTTCTGTGAACTTCTACTGGAAGACTCAGTCAAGTCCAGGGTTCTCTTTTAGCACCCAATCGTCTGATAGTTTTAATGAAAAAATCTTCAGCTCTAAAGTGAGGGGAGGAATGAGCTTTTTTTTTTTTTTTTTCNTATGTATAGTATTTATATTTGTATATCTCACCTGGACATATATGTGTGACAGTTTTCTAAGTATAAGACCACAGCAGAGTCTCTATGTCATTGGAAATGCCCATCTTCAGCTTATCAGATGCCACCAAATTCCTCTCCACTTGAATTCATGGTAGTTCAAGCCAGGCTTATTGGCAAAGATTTACAAAGTTGTGATGAGAGGGCAAGTCAAGTGACAATGCAATAGCCTGGGGCTGGTGGCACTTGAGTTTTGAACACTCCTCGCTTCTAAAAAGGGTGACTCACAGAGGGGAGGTTTACTTGCCCTCAAGGTGCTGTAGAAAAAATTGCCTTGAGAGGCTTAGTGTAGAAGACCTGGCCTAGAGGAGCAAGAGGAATATTCAGCCTTTTCTCTCAACTCTTCCGCCATTCTTGTGCTAAAGCCCACGAGTCCAACAATACTGGAGACAAGAAACTATTAAATAAAGCCTATTGATGTCAATCATTTGGGTCAGCTTCTCATAGCAGAGAGTAGGGGAAAATGAGTATGTCCACTATAATGTCTGAGTCATTGAAAATATTTGGCATTTTCCTCTTGACTAAATAAGTAGATTATCTTTTCATGTACTTTATGTACTTATGTAGCTTCTTCTGTGAAGTGTCTGCTCAAGTATTTTGCCTATTTTTATTGGTTTAACTGTGTTATTATTCACTTGGAAGTATTCTTTATATATTTTAGAAAGAAATATTACTTACTAAATATTACATATTTAGTAATATTATTAGTAAAATTTAGTTAATTTAGTAAATTAGTAAATATTAGTAAAATTTAGTAAATATTAATAATTTTAGTAAATTTTTAGTAAAAATTTTAATAAAAATATTAGTAAAATATTTAGTAAAAATTAGTAAAATTTAGTAAATATTGCTAATATTACTTAGTAATATGTAATATTAAATATTACTAATATTTAGTAATGCTTTTTGTAATACATGTGTTTCAGATACTTTATCTTAGTCTGGTTTACTTTCCCCATTTTCTTAAGGGATTTATTTTGAAGAACAGATGTGTTTAATTTTGATGAAATCTAATTTGTCATTTTTGTTCTATGCTTGCTTTTTTTGTATACTATCTCATAAAATTTTGACCATCCCAAGATCTACATTTTGTTTATTTTTATAAAAGTTTCATGTTTTTAGGTTTTACATTTAGTGCTATTATCAATTTTTAGTTAATTTTTNATGTGTTTAATTTTGATGAAATCTAATTTGTCATTTTTGTTCTATGCTTGCTTTTTTTGTATACTATCTCATAAAATTTTGACCATCCCAAGATCTACATTTTGTTTATTTTTATAAAAGTTTCATGTTTTTAGTGCTATTATCAATTTTTAGTTAATTTTTTGTGTACAGTACATGTTATGAGTTGATTTTTTTTTTCCCACATGGACAGTGAATATACCCAGCATTATTGTTGAAAAATATTCTCCTTTCCCCATCAAATTACTTTGACATCTTCATCAGAAATCAATTGACTATATATGTATATGGGTCTATTTCTTGACTCTCTGTTCTATCCACTGATCTGTATGTCTTTATCTTTGCCAATTTTAAACTGTAACTTTGTAGCAAGTCTTAAAATCAGGTAGAGTTTTAACATCTCCAGGTTTGATTTTTAATTATTTTTGCTTTCCTAAGTCCTTTGTATTCCCTATGGATTTTAGAAAGAATCTGCTAGTTTTTATTTAAAGACTGATGGAAGTTTGTTTGAGATTGCATTGAATCTGCAAATCAATTTAGGGACAGCTACCAGTTCCAATCCATGAACATGGTATATTTTCAGTTATTTAGTTCTTATTTAAATTTGCTCCAGAATGTTTTCTGATTTTTGGTGCATAGTCATGAATGTGTTTTGTTAAATTTATTCCTCCATATTTTGTAAATTTTAGATTAATTTAAGTATAAGATAAAATTTTATTTTCCAATATTTTGAAGTTAATGTAAGTACTTATATTTATATATTAAATCTTATTTATTTCCTTCTGTTTGCATTTTATATGCTGAAATACATTGAATGATTTCCAGTGTTAAACCAACCTTGCATTCTTGAAATGAACCCAATTTATTCATAATGTATTACTCTCTTCATATATTACAGTATTTGCTTTCTTAGTTTGTTAAGAATTTTTGTGACTATCTTATGAGAAAATCTATAGTTGTCTCTCTCTGAAACATTTTTGGCCAGATTTGGGTATTATGTTATGCTAGCCTCCGAAAACTTGTTGAGCAGTGATTGTTCCTTCTCTGTTTTCTAAAAATATTCATGTAAGTTTGGTATTGTTTTTCATTCAGTGTTTGATAAAACTCAGCAGTAAAACTGTCTATGCCTGGGGTTTTCTTTTTAGGAAAAGCTTTCATAACAAATTCATTTTTATTGATACAGAGACATTCAGATTTTCTGTTCACTCACAGACAATCATGATAACTTGTATTATTAAAATCTTCTTTATCGAACTTGTCCATTTTTTTTTTGAGATAACAAAACATCCTGAAAATTCATAGAAATGGAATATATTTTTATTTGTAGGCTTCCACTCTGTGTAATCATTCTTGTAATCTTTAGGACTGTATGCCATTCTTTAAATGGTAAATGTATTGACAATATGCAAATTTTGTGCTGACTAGTTATTTAAGTAATTTAATACGATGATCAATCTTTTAAAAACAGATACACAAACTATTACTTTTCCTTGTTATTTTGTTAGATGCTGTAATATAGTACTTTTTAGACCACCAGATATTTCAAATTAATAATGTTCAATAAATTGGAAATCAATTTACTCCTCATTGTAGAAGGAAGCCAGTTGTCATAGGTATTATTTATTAATCTTTCTGGATTAACTTCATTAAGAAATGTGTTCCATTGGAAAATTTGATAGTATTTACTTTTAATGACCATTAGCTAATAATAAATTACAGTAGAATGCTTCTGGAAGTGCATGTGATATCCATATGAATATCAAATTAACCCGTAATTATCTATACTATAATAATGAATATCAAGTCAATTTATAAAGACACAAAGCACTTCTGAAATTTTATGTTATCATCCATTCTGAGAATGAGACACGGCTACAGCTCTTTGGAGCAATCGTGAGCATTCAGTGAGCTGCACTCTGGCTGCAGGTTTGTTTTCTGGTATTTCAGGCGCAGTGATTTCGAAAACTGAGAAGTATCATGACACCGTGGTAAGCAGGCGGGTGCTTGTACTGAAGAGAGGGCCTGCATGTCTATACGTACGATTATGAGAAGCATTTTAAAGCATAGAATAAAATGACTGCTACCTTTCAAAAGAATCTGCAATCCATATGCATTGATTATGAAAGAATTGAGGAACATCAAAAAAAGGATCCATTGGCTAGCTAGTGAAAGTATGCAGCCCTAAGCTGGCTTAGCCAGTTACTTAGTAAGAAAACTATTCTATTTTTCCTCCAAATAAAAATTCATTTCTCCACGTCCCCTTTTGTATCACAAAAAGAACAATTTTGCCAAGTTCACGGGTAGTGTTATTAAATTTAATAATTAATATTGTAGCAATTTGGCACATGAGAGTGATGTTACAAAGATAAGGATCCAGGGATACTGGCCAAAGGCAGGCAGGACGTGCAGCTGGCCCATTATGACTGAAGAAAGGATCAAGCTCCTAGCAGTTCAGGTAAGAGTGAGGAAGGAAATGGTTGCATATTTAGAAAACGGCTTTCGAGATAAGCCTTAAAGAATGCAACAGGGG
Organism: Neotragus pygmaeus; assembly: GCA_006410875.1. NCBI lineage: Eukaryota > Metazoa > Chordata > Mammalia > Artiodactyla > Bovidae > Neotragus > Neotragus pygmaeus. Next base: position 20,196 of record SJYV01055748.1, read on the forward strand.
GACACAGCAGTTTAGAGGGTGTATTTTAGAGGAAGAGCACAGCGTGAACGAATGCAGAGAGAAAAGTACCGTATGTTTCCAGAACAACAAAGATGCTTGTGTGTGTACATGTCACATCTGTGATTTGTGGGGAGTAAGCACTTCCCTGTTGGCTCAGACAGTAAAGCGTCGTCTACAATGCCGGAGACCAGGGTTTGATCCCTGGGTCGGGAGATGCCCTGGAGAAGGAAATGGCAATCCACTCCAATACTATTGCCTGGAAAATCCCGTGGACAAAGGAGCCTGTAGGCTACAGTCCATGGGGTCACAAAGGGTGGGACACGACTGAGTGACTTCACTTTCACTTTCACGCACAAACAGTGTGTAGGCCCTGATGAGCTGAGGCCTGAAGTGACCAGATTCACAGCTGGATGTTCGTTCATAAAGATACTGTGTGAGAGCCCAGGAAAGAGACAAAGACAGAAGCTTTGAATGTCCCGAGTCTTCCGAGCCACGCCCTCTCACACTGTTTGAGATGGACCAGACTGAGGAGTAGGGAGTCCATGGTGTTCCCTGCTAGAGGGCTATGCAAAGGTTGGTTGGCTTAGTCGCTCAGTTGTGTTGACCTCTTGCAACCCCATGGACTGTAGCCTGCCAGGCTTCTCTGTCCTTGGGATTTCCCAGGCAAGCATACTGGAGTAGGTTGCCATTTCCTTCTTCAGGGGATCTTCCCAACCAGGAAGTGAGCCCGTATCTCCTGCATTGCCCACAGATTATTTGCTACTGCCGCCAGGGAAGCTATGCTACAGTTAGGTAAAAGTCATAACTGGTGGTGAGGGCAGGGCAGGAGAGAAAGGGTTCAGGTGTATGATGGGCACAGTGGAGGTGGCAGGGTCTTCCGGATGCTTGTTTGCAATCAGTCTTTCCCCAACATACTGTTGTCCTTGAATGAATCCATATTAATTAAAGGAAGGCATTGCGCTAAGTTTTACTAGGATTTTACAGAAATGTATGTTCTCATGTATTTGTAATATTCTGGTGTACATGACTCATTAAAATTCATTTAAGATGATTATAAACTTTTAATATTTACCTAATACAAGTACTACAAGTAGCTATATAATAATAAATCAATGAACTATACATATAGAAGATATGCTGCTGCTACTGCTGCTAAGTCGCTTCAGTCGTGTCGAACTCTGTGCGACCCCATAGATGGCAGCCCACCAGGCTCCCCCATCCCTAGGATTCTCTAGGCAAGAATACTGGAGTGGGTTGCCATTTCCTTCTCCAAATAGAAGATATAAGTATGTACATATTTTATGAAAATAGTCTGGGCACATCTGCCCATCCTAAAGAGATGAGACCCCCTGCAAGGCCAGAACAGGATAAGATTTGCTGACCCCAGGCTGGGCTTGATCACAACAGACTCTTCCTGCCTCGTCTCTTACACTCATCCTCCTCATTTTACCATCTCACCATCCCTCTTCACAAGCACAGCTCTTGGTGCATGTTAGGTGTTCACTGCTGCTGCTGCTGAGTCGCTTCAGTCATGTCTGACTCTGTGCGACCCCATAGATGGCAGCCCACCAGGCTCCCCATACTTGATCATTTTCAGTAGAGCACAGTTAATGCAGAGAAACTCATTCGGTGATCAAAATTAGTATTTTTAGGTAGCCAAACGGGAAGGTAAAGTTTATCAGGTCATGTTTAAATTAGAACTTGTTTTTATTCTAGATAATAGGGAGAAGAAAATCACTTATTTTTAAAATTCTATAGAAATATGAAAATAAATGCTATTCATATGATATCAGCCCAAGACTTTCATAAAAACACAGTTAATTTCCAAAATAATGTATCTATTATGCTTTATGTTCATGAGGATAATTTGAAACATACATTTCTATTCAGGGGCTTTTGAACTAAGCAATGGAACAAACGGCAATAATTAGCTGAACTACAAACTTGAGTCTTAATGTGTTTTTACATAAACTACTTCTTGTTACAGAGGATTGTTTGAGGAACTTAAAACACTTTTTTATATTGCGCACCTAAATAAACCAGCCTTGTATAGACCAGGAAGGACTGATGGGGAATGCGCTTAAGGCTGACCTGCCCTGTTCACGCAAAGCCCTCACCGCCTTCCCCTAGGAGACCAGGCCCTGGGGCAGGGCCTTATGAAAATCCCCTCCAGGATTTTCTCCAGCACCAAGGCCAGCAGTGGAGAGAAAGAGCCTGCTGAGCGGGGCCTGACTCTCCCCCTGTGCCTCTCACTTCCCTTTGGACCTATTTTCCTATTATTTGAATGCTTGGAAACTTTTTTTAGCGGATGCTAGGTACTGTGAATTTTAT
>SJYV01055751.1:0-25497 GCA_006410875.1 Neotragus pygmaeus
CTGGGGGACTATCTTAGCATCAAGGAGAATGCAGAAACAGCAATGCTAGGAGCATCCTTGAGACTTGGGGAACTGGAGCTGAAGGAAGAATGGCAAGATGAAGAATTCCCCAGGTGAGATGTATGAGTGAGGCTGGGAAGAAGAGCTAGTCACAAATGGAGGGTGGGAATGGTAAATTTGGACTTGAGAGAGATGGGAAAAGAAAGAAGAAATAAAATTATGGTAGGGAAACAGAGTTGATAAAGTGATACCTGACTTAATAAGCCTTAACCTATGTTTCTGCCCCCTTTTCGGCTTTCCCTGTCTAGATTGCTTCCTGAAGAGATTGGCCCTTCTGAGGATCCTCATGATCCTGAAAGAGACACACAGGCAGGTAAGTAAATGAGAACCTAGGCCTCGAGTCCTTGATTCTAGAATCAAGGTTATGCCAGCCTGTCCTCTTGTGGTTCTACCTCCCTTTTCCCAAATGTCCCACATTAGTCCTTCTTTAGAATTCACCCTATAGTATCTCTTACACATACAGGAATTCTAATGTCCTGCGCCAACACATCTCCATCTTTCTCTTCTTTTTTTCTCTCCTCCTCCAACCCCAGGCACCCCCAGCACTTTAGCCCTGTGTGGCCGGCGCCCCATGCGCAAGCGTCTTCCTGCCCCGGAGTTGCAACTGACTCTGACTACGGGGCCCGGAGATAATGGAGCTTCTCCCACCCACTCTGGACCTTCCTCTTCCGATGGCAGTTCTGACCTGGAGGTAGACGAGTTGGAAACACCTTCAGACTCGGAGCTGCTGGACAGTGGACATGAATTTGAATGGGAAGGTGGGAAAGAAAGCTGAGGACTGAGCTGGTAGAAGTAGAGGCCAGTGTTAAAGCAGCTCAGGATGGATTTAATGGGACTGAAGTTAGAACTAATAAGGGGATCAAGAGGTAAGATGTGCAAAATTTCCTTGGAACGGAAAAGTAGAGCCTACAGATTCAATGTGAGAGTAGTCAGTATGAGGGGAGGGGAGGGCCACTTCATTTACTGAGGGAAATTTTATTGAATAACTGTTATATGCTGTCAGTAAGCTGGAAGTGAAAGTGTAGTTGCTCAGTCATGTCCACCTCATTGCGAGCCCATGGACTCTAGCACACCAGGCTCCTCTGTCTGTGGAATTCTCTAGACAAGAATACTGGAGTGGATTGCCATGTCCTTCTCTGGGGGATCTTCCCGACCCAGGGGTTGAACCTGGGTCTCCCACATTGCAGGGAGATTCTTTACCATCTGAGCCACAAGGGAAGACATCAATGAGCTACAGCCAGGTTATGAAGATGAATAAGATAATCCATACCCTCAGGGAATTGTCTGTTTAGTATAAAATAAACATGTATAGATTAAGTTAGGTAAAGATTATGATCTACATGTATGTAGAATACAGATTAAGCAGGGAGAAGGCAAAGGTCAGTTCTGCCAGAGAGCTATTAAAAAAGACTTCACAGAGGAAACAATTCTGAGTTTATTGGGTAGATGGAGAGGCATTCTAGACGGAAAAAGCAAATTGGGCAATAGCATGGCATGATGGGGAATTCAAGGTATTGAGCATGACTCTTTGGGTATTAAGGAAAACTTTGATTTCTTCTCTACTCACAACACTTTTGATACCAAATGTATCAGTTTCCCCCCATCAATTCTCCAGACACAAATTGGATGTCCTACAATTCAGTCACAACACTTACCTGGAGTTAGTACAGACACTAGAGGTTGAGGGCTCACCCACAAGACTGCCCTCAGACTTCAGACTTCAATCACACATCCAGGTTGTCACCTGTGCTTTTGACTGACAGGGGATAAATCACAGGTGCCCACTACACCCTCCTCAGATTTGATAATTTGCTAGAACAGCTCACAGAACTTGGGAAAACAGTTTACTTACTAGATTACAGGTTTATTATAAGAGGATACAGCTCAGAAGCAGCCAGAAGGAAGCAATACATAGGACAAGTTATGTGAAAGGGGAGTACCACCCTCCTAGTACCTCTGTGTATCACCAAACAGGAACCTCTCAGAATCCCTTCAGTTAGGGTTTGTTTATAGAATTATTTTTTGCTTGAGCTGGGTATGCATTGCTGTGCCTGGGCTTTCTCTAGTTGGGACGAGTGGAGGCTACTCTCCAGCTGCAGTGTGCACAGGCTCTAGGCACACAGGCTTCAGCAGGTGCAGCAGGGCAGGCTCTAGAGTGCAGGTTCAGGAGTTGTGGCTCTTGGGCTTAGTTGCTCTGTGGAATGTAGAAACTTCCCAGACCAGGGATTGAACCCATGTTCCTTGCATTGGTAGGCAGATTCTTATCTGTCGTATCACCAGGGAGGTCTCAGTTAGGGTTTTTTCAATGGAGGCTTCATATGCAGGCATGACTGATTAAATCACTGACCATTCGTGATTTAGCATGACCTCCAATCTCTCTCCCCTTCTCAGAGGGCAGATGGCAAAAGTTCATCCCTCTGATCATGGTCACATCGCCTGGCAACCAGTCACCCATCCATAGGAGCTTTCCAAAATCACCTCATTAACATAAACTTGTGTGGTTGAAAGAGACTTGTTATGAATAGGAAAAGATACTACTTTCACCTTTATTATCAGGAGCCAAGAACAAAACCAAAATATGTGTTATTATATTACAGAGCTGAAGGACTGGGCGGTGAAGAGAGTGAGAAAAGACTGTGTTAAACAGGCAAGGGTCAAATTATGGAGGTCCCTGCTGCCACACTAAGGTGCTTAGATTTTATCCTGTAGGCGATGAGTTTTAATCAAGGGAATAACATGATCAGGTTTAATGGCCTTTAAAAGACTGAAAGCAACTTAAAGATCTGTGAGGAGGATGTTAATTCTATTACTGTACACCCATGCAATGGGGTAGAATGCAATTATTTTTTTAAATGAAGCAGTTCTTTCTATGGCTATGGAAAAATCATGCAAAAAAATTAGTGAATATAGAATATTGCTATTTGAGTGAAAATGGGAGGGGAGGAAAAAATGTTTGCTCTAGCAGTGTTGGGTGGGATGGAGGAAAACAGATAAGAATAGGGAGATAGAAGGCTAGTACTGAGGCCAGATAAGAAATGCTAAGAAGTTATACCAGGACAGTAAGAGCAGAAAGAATAATTTATTATCTAATGGAAGTAGATGGAGGAGGATCTGACTTGAGGGCTGGTAAAGAAGTAAGAGTCTTGGATGGCATAGAATTTTCTCTCCAAGGCAGTTAAAAGGATGGGGTCATTCATCAAGAAAGAATATAGGAAAGAGGAGGAAGAGAATGAGTGTGAGTTGCACTTGGGGTCTGGTGACTTGGAGATGACAGAGAAACACAAAATAGAGGTGTCCACTCCAGACATTCAAGAATGTGGGTCTGGTATCAGGAAAGAGGTCTGGGTTAGAGAGGAGTCATCACCCTACTGGCAGTAACTGAAGACACAGGAACAAATGAGCTCACCCAAGGAAAGAAGGAAAAGCATCAGAAGAAAGAAAGAATCTGGGAAAATGGCAGCGGCCATCAAGCACCATAGTTCAAGGTTACCTCCAGGCCATGTCCAGTGTCAAAGTGAGGATGATAAGTCACAGGAAAGATAAATCAGCAAAAGGTTGGGTTGATTGGACAAACCAGGGCTAGTCATCCGGGGAAAATGAGGAATTAGTTGTTGGGGTAATAAACGCTAAGAATCTAAGGAAGTTTCAAGATGCTGAAGTTAAGTATTCTGTCTTGTTGATCCCTCCCCATCCCTCTTTTTAGATGAGCTGCCTCGGGCAGGGGGCCTAGGGGCCAGTGAGGCAGCTGAAAGGCTGGGCCACGGCTGTATGTGGGATGTGGCTGGAGAAGATGGTCATCACTGGAGGGTGTTTCGAACAGGACAGCGGGAGCAGCGAGTGGACATGACTGTCATTGAACCCTATAAGAAAGTCCTATCTCATGGAGGTAATGGCTATAATAAGTGAAGGGTTAAGAACTGTGACTTCTTGAATAAAATGCTGAAGCTGGAAATTCAGTTACTAGATTCAGAATCCTTCCTTCAGCTTCTAGAGACCCACAGAGATGCTCAACCTAAACATGGACTGTCCATCAGCACTTATTTATTTAGTGAGTTTTCCCCTTCTCCTCCCCAGGCTACCATGGTGATGGCCTCAATGCTGTTATCCTATTTGCTTCCTGTTACCTACCCAGAAGCAGCATCCCCAACTACACCTATGTCATGGAACACTTGTTCAGGTGAGGTAGAAGGCTTAAAGGGCTCCAGAGTGGATGTTATGCAGGGAAACGTTAAAAAGCACCCCTTCTCTGATCAGTAACTGACTGTCGAGTCTACAGCAATGTCCCTCTCACTCCCCACAACCCCAAACGCATGCCTTCCCTGACAATTCCATCTGTCCAGGTACATAGTGGGAACTCTGGAGCTGCTGGTAGCTGAAAATTACCTGCTGGTTCACCTGAGTGGAGGCACAAGTAGGGCACAGGTTCCACCTCTGAGCTGGATACGCCAATGTTATCACACTCTGGATCGGCGGTGAGCCTCTCGGATAAGAGGACTGTAACTCTCTCTTATCCTTTTCTCTTTCATCTTTCCATTTTTTTCTTCTATTCAGTCTCTTCTACTTTTTTTTTTTTTGGGCCCTGGGATCTCATTTTCCTGACCAAGGATTGAACCCCAGGCACTGTCAGTGAAAGCCTGGAATCCTAACCACTAGGGCCACCAGGGAACTCCCTCTTCTACTTTTCTTTGTCCCCCTACAACTCTTTCCAAGGTCCTTCTATTTTCTGTCCTCTCTTGGAGTCAAGTCTAGTTTCAAATCTTGCCTTTATCATTTACTACCTGTATGACTTTGGACAAGTGATTTAACCTTTCTGGGGTTCAGTTTCCTTCTCTTAAAGTGACAATGATAATATTAATATCTTTGCCACTAAGCATTTGTGAAAATCAAATAAATCAATATGGTGCCTTGCCTGGCACATGGCAGGCAGCCCTTCCTTTTCTCATAGTGTTGCCTATTATTTCATTTTCTTCATCTCCACTGTCTTGTCTGCCTTCATCCCTGACCATTATGGCTTTTTTTTTAAATTTAACAGTGTTGGGTCTTAGTTGTGAAATGCAGGATCTTCCTGTGTCACACAGGATTTTTTGTTATGGTGCACAAACTCTGTGGTCTAGGTATACAAGTTCAGTAGTTGCAGTGCATGAGTTTAGTTGCTCCAAGGCATGTGGGATTTTAGTTCCCTTACCAGGGATCGAACCCACAACCCCTGCCTTATATGCCTTTTATCCCCCCTGGTTTTTCTTTTTTCCCTTTCTTCCTTCCATCTTCCATTTGGCCACTTTTCTCTTCTGGTTCCCTTTTTCTCTCTCCTCACTGGTCTTCACCTGGCCATGGAAGGATGAAGGACTGTACAAGAAGAAGTATGGGAGGCATAGGGCATAGGAAGGAAGTGGGGCTGAGAAGACCAGGCTAAGGGATTCTGAGAGAAGAGTTTCCTAAAAAAGAGAAGGTTAAGCAAGATGGATGGAGTTGAGATGGTAATTAAAGGAATGGGGATTCGACCCAACTGTCAGAGAACTCCAGAAATTAGAGAAGTGAAGGAAATGAAAGTACAGAAGGTAGCTCCACCTGATCGTCAGGTATGAAGGTGGAAAGAGAGTAGGATGGTCTCATCTTCTTCAGGCTCCGGAAAAACCTGCGTGCTCTGGTGGTTGTCCACGCTACATGGTACATGAAGGCGTTCCTGGCGTTGCTTCGGCCCTTCATCAGGTACTTGCTCTGGGGACAAAGATCCCCTGCCCCCTCCCCACTTTCACAATCAAGATTAAGAAGTTCTTGCCCCACTGTGGTTCTTTCTAGCCTTAACCACTCTCTACTTGTTATGTTGCACTTTGTAAGGATCTCCAAGAGCCCTCTTCTTAGTAGAAAACACACTTGGTTGATTCTCTCTTTTCAGTTCCAAGTTCACACGAAAGATCCGTTTTCTGAACAGCCTTGGAGAGCTGGCCGAACTCATCTCCATGGATCAGGTCCACATCCCAGAAGTTGTCAGACAGTGAGTCCTGGTTTAAGGATAAAAGTTTGGGATGGGATATGTAAAAGCCAGTTCCCATTTTCTTAATGCCTTGAGGGAGATACAAAGGAACTGAAAGACAGGCTCTGCTTTCAGCTGCTTCTGTGTATCTGGGAAAATGCCATACATGCAGAGAAATTAAGGACACTACTTTAAAAAGAACAAATGAAAAAATTACCCCTAAAAGTGCATCAAGGAATAAAGGAGTAATCACAGCAAAGAATTTAAGGAGATTCAGACCAGTTCTAGAAATTAAGAAAGGATGTTGGCAGGGAATAGGAGAGAATATCCTGTGGGGGAGGGTTGTTAGGGAGCAAAGGATTCTACATGATGGCTGCCCCAAGCATCTTCCAATTCACCTGGCTTCTCTCCCCAAACCCCTGAATAAAAACCAGGTCTGCTCTTGTACTGATTCCCCCTCCTCTTTTCCTCCTAGGCTGGACCATGATCTTCACGGCTCAGGAAGAACCTAGCACAGGACTGGAAAAATGGGCTTAAGAACCAAAGATACGGATCTGCCTACACCCTAAACCCAGACACATCTGAGCTGTTTTATAAATCATCTCATCATCAACCCTGGTACCACTGGATCTTCACATCTCAGTGGGATGTCTTTTCTTCCATGCCCCTGACTTCAAAGCAGGGCCCTGATGTGCTGGGTAACTTTCGTTTCAGCTGGAGGGCTGCATGTCATGGCATTTTTTTATAGCAAAGGGCAAAGCTGTGCTGCTTTAGCTGTAGAACCTTGGGCAAATCACTTCATCCCTTTTGAGTCCGCGATCCTTTTCGCATGGAGTATTCCCGCAGATTGTAGAGGTGAGGGGCGGGCGGATGGGGAGGGCAGGCCTCCTGCAAGGGGCCAGGAACCAGTAGCCTCAGTGTTGAAGAGTCGTCCTAGTTCCCTCTCCCCAGCAGTAGTCACGTCTGCTGCCTGTGAGCCTGAGCAAGGGCACTTTCAAAACCTTTACTTTGTCCTCTTTAGTAAATTCTGATCTGTAGTAAATTTTATCTCTTAATAAATCTATTAAGCCCTGCGCCCAGGAAGTGAACTACTCTTTCCCCAACCGCTGCATCACACACAGTCCGTCGGTCGGTTCCGGCACGGAGTTGTCGCCGCAGATGTTCCCGGAGATTTTCACCCGAGTCCCAGGGCCTGCCAGGGCCCCCTTGGGGCGAGGGCTTGGGGGAGGGGCGCGGCGCACGAGTGCGAGTCCCCGCCCCTCCCCCCGCGGGCCTCGGTTCTAACGACCCGGTGGGTCTGGGTCGAGAGCTGAAGGGAGGGAGAAAGGTGGGAGCCCCAGCCTTCCTCACTGGCTCCCCCCCAACCCCACACCGTCCAGCCCCATGGTCCCCGCCGCCGGCGCGCTGCTCTGGGCCCTGCTGCTGAGTCTGGGGCCCCGGGTGGCGGGGGCCGAAGGCCTGACTTCGACCGCGATGCCGCGGGACAGTTTCCGCTTCGGGGGCCCTATGACCCCCAGCTACAGAACCACTGCCCGGACCACTCCGGGCGTTGTATCCCCGAGGATGAGGGTGACAATGGAGGATGAGGACGACATCGTGGCCACTGCCGACCGCCTGGCAGGCCCGGCCGCTGCGGAGCTCTTAGCCTCTACGGTGGCCACAGGCAGCAGGTCACGATTGTCGCAGGAGGAGGATGGGTCTTTGGAAGAAGGGGTTGTGATTTACGCCAGAAAGAATGACACCGAGCCGGAGACTGGCAGTACGAGCCGCTTTACGCCTGGGAGGCCTAGCCCATACCTTACAGCGAATGACCAGGATTCCGACAAGATGAGTTCAAGCCTGCCTCACTCCACCTGGAAGGCTAATGTGGACTCACAGCCCTCTGACAGTACCACGAACCCGTGGTCCTCAGCAGGGTCCACCCTGAACCGGTGGCCGCCTCCCTCGCCCACAGCCATGCCAGCTCCGGAGGATCTGCGGCTGGTGCTGTTGCCCTGGGGCCCGTGGCACTGCCACTGCAAGTCGGGCACTATGAGCCGGACCCGGGCCGGGAGACTGCATGGCCTTTCGGGCCGCCTGCGAGTTGGGGCGCTGAGTCAAGTCCGCACCGAGCACCGGCCTTGCACGTACCACCTATGCCCCTGCAACCGCGAGCAGGAGGAGTGCCCCCTAGATGCAGGTCTCTGTGCTGACACCCGCTGCACCACTCAGACCACCACCAGGGCCACCACCAGGGCCACCACCAGCTCCACCACCACTCCCTTCCCCCTTCTAACCAGCAGACTCAGACCCGCCCCTTTTATCCCCAGTCCCACTCCCAGCCCCCACCCAGCCTATGCTTTTTGGAAACGGGTCAGGATTGGGCTGGAGGATATTTGGAACAACCTCTCGACAATGTTCACAGAGATGGAACCAGTAAGTGTTTAGTGATGAGCCAGGATTTTTGTTAATGAATCTGAAAAGTCCTGATATACAGAAACCTGTTGCTAAACCAGCCAGCATGTCTGCATGAACTGTTGTTTGGTTATTGATTCATAATATGCATTGGTTATTCACATTTATTGCTAGCCATTGGTTCCATATACCATTTCTTGAGCAACTGCTGTTTGGCTGTTAGGCAACATGTACTGTTGGTCACTAGATGATTATTGACCAAACTGTTAAGATGGTAGTTATATAAAGAATTCTTGATGTGGAGATGATTAATGCATGTGGAAGATATTCATGGTTTTCAGTTTATTAATGCAGCTTAACAGTAACAGCCACCAATATCTGAGGTCTTCCTCTGTGCACTTTGCCTGGATGGATCCTCACAACTGTATCATATTATTATTCACACCTTACAGATGAAGAAACAGGGCTTTCAAAGCTAGTAAATAGCAGAATCACAGCAGGATTTAAACTAGGTTTGTTTGACCCTAGTGACAATGCTCTTAACCACTACTAACCCAAAGAATTGTCCTTCTGGGATTATTCCCAGAATCTTAAGAACTCTCAGGGAAGGATAGTCCTTTACTTTTACCAAAAGAGCTACCAAAGTTCCTGACTGACCTGATAAAATATTCTCAAGGTCTCAGGATAATAGGTCCTTTGGGGAAAGACAATAAAATGTATACTTGGTTATTTTGTCAGTTTCTGTCCTTGTCTTTCTCCTTGTATGTCCAATACCATTATTCAATATAATAAAGCATAGTGTGCAATAGTGTTGAGGGGATGAGGGTTTGTGGGAAGAGGGAAATGAGGCAAGGAAGGGAAAAGAATATGGATCTGGTTATAATATTTTCCCTTCTATTTTGTTTCCTCACCCAGATAAAGAGAAATCAGAGGTAATGGCCAATTCAACCACAAGAGGAGGTGTCAGCATCTCAACCTCTCCTCCCCCTTGAATCCCAGTACCCCTGGATTTATTTTTAGTACAGAAAAACAAAACTAGAAAAAAACTGTTTGGTTATATATCTTTGTACAGAGGTACCTGAAGGAGACCATAAATTTCTTGAACCTTAAAACTAAACTGTGTAGCTAACAGCATCTGACTTGGTCTCTTCCCCTCTCCTCCAGGATAAAAATGTTGATATTGCTCATCTTCCTCATTTCTATTTTTTAATGTCTATTCATGTCCTCTTTTTTTAAATTTGTATTTATTTGACTGCGCCGGGTTTACTTGAGGCACTCAGGATCTTTAGTTGCAGCGTGTGAACTCTTACTTGTGGCAAGGGGCCTCTGGTTCCTGACTAGAAATGGAACCTGAGGCCCCTGCGCTGGGAGCTCAGAGTCTTAGCCACTGGATCACCAGGGAAGTCCTCATATTCCTCATTTCTAAAGTTGCTTTTAAACAAGTACTTCTTTAAAGACTTGAAAAATCTCAGATAAATGCCCCCCAAAAAGGAACAGGAAGAACAAGTTGAGCCCTTGGAAGGTGATAGTGGTCTTTTTGCCTTCACAACCCTTAGCCTTCTCTCCTCAGAAGAGGCAAGGCCAGAAAAAAACTCTATGACAGCCACTTTCTTGGAGTTGCCTTCATTAACAATGTCTACCCTCTAACCCACACATACCTGTAGTGATTACTCTGCAACTATTTTGCTTCAACATTTTTTTTATTTGAAAATGTATTTAAAAGTCCAACAATTTTTAATATAAATTATGACTCAAAACCATTCCCATCACTCTCAATATTGTTAAAATGATGGTAGCATACACATTAGAGAAGGTAGCTAAAGGTGAGAGAGCACCAAAGAAAAGAAGATTGTGTGTAAAGAGCAGGCAGTAGAGTAAGGCTCAAGATCAGGGTGACCAGAGATTCCAGGAGGTCCCCATCTTCCTGCCCTATCTTGTTAACCCTTTAGATCTAGTATAACCCGTAGGCTATTGAGCTACTTGCAGAGCAATTAGCTAGACTGGAACTGAGTACATTGGGAATGTATCCCTATGACCAAGCTTAGACACTGAAAAACTGCAGGAAATACACTGAAATTTGAAAAAAATAGAACCTCAGTTACTATAGGTGGGGGCGAACCAGATGGATGGTGGAATCAGCAGAGTGGACCTTAGTTCTCACATTCCTGACTCCCACTCCCATCAAACAGGATGGTTCCTGTTACTGAGCTAACGAGACCACTGCCTTCTCATCTCTGAGCAGGCAGGAGCTTATCTGTTCTGCCCTTCTAAATACCCTGCAAGGAAGGGGCCAGAACAAAACACCTGAGAAAACTGAAAGTGCCTTAAAGACCCTGCTCCAACAGTATTTTCCCACCTAAGGCAGACTCTTCAGCCAGGTGGGCAGTGGGATGCTGGTCTTCAGACAAAACTCCCTGAGTCTTATTTGTGTCTGGTTCTAGGACTAGGGCACAGAAATAGTTTAAATTTGGGGGGGATAGGCTGGGCTGGCTGCCCCTCTACTGTTTCTCTTCCCTCCTTCCCCACCCCATTTCACCCTGTTCAGGCCCCCACACCATAGGAACCCCTCCCCTGGAGAGAATAAGGATGGAGGGTTGCAGCACATGTCCAAACAGAGACGTGAACCCACGCAAGCACAAGCAACACAATGAGCAGAATTTGGAGATTAGGTGCAGCCCTATTGAACCTATTTTACAAAGGGCCCTCATTTATCCATGGTTCAGGCTTAAGATGAACAAGTGGAAGTCAGGTAAGAGGAAAATATCCTGACTCTCAAGCTGTGGCTCTCAGCTGGGACATTGCCCTCTAGGAGACATTTGGCCACATCTGGGGACATTTTTGGTTGTCATGTCACAATTAGGGTGGGCAGGGATGCTGCTAAATGTCCTACAATGCACAAGGCAGTCCCTCCCTACCATGAAGTATCCAGCCCAAGATGTCAAAGTGCCTAGTTTTGAGAAAACTTGCTCTAGAGGTCTTCCAACTCCCATGCTGTGAGGATCTTAAGCTCATTTTAGGATGACTGTTTTCAATCTATTTATCTCACCACCCCTCCCATCCTCAGCGATCAATAAGTCTACCCTGAGACATAAACTCCTAGTTTTGTGGCCTTCTGGGTTCTTCTCCAAGATCCCTCTTCCTCCTCTAACCTAGGCCAGCAGGGAGGTTGGCAGAAGGCAGATCCCCAAGACTAAAAACAAATGTCTACAGGTTAAGACCCACCGTTTAACTCTTATCCGATGGGAAATAATAAGGCTCATGACAAGGTTGGGGTTAAGGGCAGAGGTAGTAGCAAGATGGGGTAATTAAGAGATCTCATCTTAAATTAAAATTTTAATTAAAAAAAAAAAAAATCCGAGAGAGCTAGCAATGCTATAGAAACAGGGCTAGAGGCCTTCTGAGAAAAAGAACCCGGTACTGGCAAAGAGATAGGAGGGACTGTGAGCTTAAAGTCCACACTCTAGAAAGAAAGAGCAGCCAGCTGTCACCCCCAAGACCCGACCTGACATCCAACTCAGTTCCCTCCAGAAGGAAAGATAAACGCAGGGAGGTAGGGAGCTTCTCAGTAAAGCTGGCTTCAGCTTAGGTCATCTCACCTACCCGCCACATGTAAGGAATTCCAGGTTAGGAGTTTAAAAACATATGGCACCTAGACCATCATTCAGGAGACAGGAACTCAATCCAAGTTCCCAGAAATCTCCTATCTCAGATCTGAGAGTGTCCAAGGCTTCAGCTGAGCTCCTCTGGCCAATTAGTCGTCTCTTGGTCAGTCCTGCTGCCTTGACCCCATCTCCAGGAGGGGCTGCAACCAGAGGGAGGAAAGGGAGTCCAGCCCCCAAGCCTTCTGAGGCATTATGAGACAGACAGGGAAAGAGGGGCCCTGGGCCACTGATTCTGGGAGGAGAACTGATAGGGGCAGTATCTCTTTGGGGCTGGACAGAGTGGAGGCTGGACACACAGCAGATCCTGATTAAAGAAAAAAAGGAAGATTAGCCTCGAAGATAACCTTTGGGAGAGTGCGCCACCTGGCTCACACTCTTAACTGTTTCCACAGTGTGCTCTCTTTTTTTTCTATTTCTCTCTGCACATCCATTTCTCTCTGCCTTTCTAGATCCTAATTCTTTCTTCTTCCCTTCATTTCCCATTCCTGCAAAGGATCATGGTTCCAAGGCAGGGGGCTAGAGGCACCGGATCAGTTGCTCTAATCACTCACCATTCCTTTCGGAGCTATAAGCCCCTAGAATTGCTCCATGGCCTGTCTCGATTTCCCTTGGATCTCATCTGCTCCTGAACTGCACCTGTCTGTGAAAGAGCACATATGAGACCCTCCAAAGCCTTAATATAGCAAAGCAGGAGTTCTCCCCTGTGCCCTCCAGGGAAGAGGTTGACCCCATCTCCTTGACAAGAAAATAATTATGAAAAGGTCAAAACTAGCTTCCATTCCTCCAAGGGAAGTTTCAATGCCTCTCTTCACATTGACCTTTATGAGGATGCGATAAACTAGGTCTTTTATAAGTAAGATTCTCTCACAAAGGACTCTCTCATATTTATTTTAATTTCATAACTGGTGAAAAGATTCCTTCAATATCTCCAAGCTCACCCCCTCTTTTTTCGGGGGGAGGTGGGGCACGGCAGGTGGGATCTTAGTTCCCTGACCAGGTATTAAACCCATGCTCCCTGCATTCAAAGTGTGGAGTCTTAACCAATGGACCACCAAAGAAGTTCTCTGTTATTCTGAGCAGAAATGCATATTAAACAGTACTTAGAACAGAGGTGCTCAGCCCGTTTCCTGACCCCACTCCCAACCTCAACATGACTTACTATGGCACTGAGACAGCAGTTTTTTTGTTGTTGTTGAGACAGTTCTTAATAGAAGAAAGGGTTATGATTTTGCTAAAAAGCCCTCTAAGTAACTATTAAGACATATATCCCCCATCCCAATGGAGAACAATTGCTAACTGTAAAGATGAGGGCGACTACACTAGAGACCTGAAATGCCAGATCTCAGATTTATGCAGCCTGCAAACAGGACTAGTACCCTAGCCACTTGCTTCCCTTCGAGTATTCTGTTATGCCTCCAGGTTCAACTTTCAAAAAGGGGCACAGTTCCAGGCCACAATCCCATCTCAGCCTCTCCCCATTCCTTCGTTACCATGGCAAGTCCATCTCCGGCCCCCATCTCCCCAGAGCCAATGTGAGTCAGGTGGACAAAATTCATTGGTTCCCCAATCATGGTCCGGTCAATCCGTCTCCTCTTCTTCTTCTGCTTGGAGAAGACAGGGAGTTACATCACAGTAGAGGAAGGGAAAAGAGTCTTGAAAACCACTCAGGGAAGAGCTAAGGGTCTGGGGGCAGAAGGGATATGGCACTATAACAGGGAAATGATTAGGGTATGAAAGGCGGGGCTATAACAACACAGATGTAGAGGATACAGGCAGGGTGGTAAGAGCAGTGGCCTGCACAGTGGACAGAGAAAGCGTATGTCAAAGTCACCTCTGGCTGATGAGGGAACAATGGGGCAAACTGACAGGTATTAAGCTCCACCTACAACCTCCTGTCAAACTCAAAATGGACAGGAAAAGGAAGTGACAGCTGGGGCTGTTCACCCGTTCTATCATTCAGCCCCTTTATTCCATGCCCATACCAGCCTGGCCCTAGAAGCTATTCTGACAGAGAGGTAGGCAAGAAGTGGGCTCTTCAGATGGCAGATTCCAGATGATGTGTCTTCATCACAGCCTATGGTAACTGATTTCTGTGTGTGTTGGGGTGGGGTTGGGAAGACTCACCGGCTGGGGTTTCTCTACCACGCAGCAGCCCAGTTTGTGCCAAAATTCACTCATGTTCCCTGATGGTTCCAGTTTCACTCCTCTGCCTGAAGCCCCAGAGGGCTCTTGTTCTTGTGCCTTGACTGCCCTCGCCTCACTCCCCTCAGGTGTAACAACGCCTTGAGTTTCAGCGGGACAGGTCTAGACAAAGTGGAGTCCTTGGAGCCCTGAGCTGAGTGGTGAAGGTCAGCGTCTCAGATCCTGAGAGACTAGCAAGGTCAGAGGGTGGGGTGGGCAGGCAGGTGCAAGGTTACGTCTTCCACAGACTTGGAACCCTGGATGAAAAGAGAGTAAAGAGAGAGAAAAGTTAAGGAGAAATCCCCCATCCCCCACTCCCTTGAGAAGCCTCCTGATGAGCCTATATCTTCTTGCTCCTGTTTAAGGCCACAATCCTGTAACCAATGTTAACCTCTGTAAACATAACCTCAAAGTATGACGATCAGAGAAAGGCAAAGGACCAACAGGGCACCAAGGGGTTAAGAAGCTGTCGCTGCTGGGAGAGGAAGAGGGCTGGAAGCTAAGGTGACAGGATGGGAGGGGACCAAAAGATACTGGTAGAAATGAACAAAGTTGGGGTGCTCAAGCTCCACCTCCCTTCTCCCTGGGTTTAGGGTAGAAGGGGAGGGGCATTCAAGTGACTTTAAAGAGGAAATGGTGGTTTTTTTGTTCTCACAAACAAGGCCTCCACCCCTGACCCTCCCCTTTTCTTTACCTTACCCTGAACACCTAGATTTTCTTTACCAAGAGAGGCCCTGACTACCTAGGTCCTGGGTGACTAACTGCAGTAGGTTGGAACCTAAGAAAGATTTTCTTCAGTGAGGAATTCTTCCCTCTCTGTTCCCTGCCCTTGTTCCTCCTCATTTCCCTCAAGTGAGATCCAACCCCTCCCCAAAGCCATTTGCTAGTTCCTTCATTACTTGACCTTGAGAGCCTTCCCGAGGACCGCCTGCACTGTTTCATCTGCGCTCCGCATCAGCGCGCGCCTATGTGCGCGCCTCAGTGTGCACGTATGTGGCATGGCCCTTTCTCCATGTGCGTCTTGTGGCGATCACCTGTGCCCAGGTCGTAGGAACACATGCCAGGCATCTTCTGTCCCGTGAGGACTCTCTTTCGAGGCTCCCCACCCTCTTCACGTGTCGTGTCGTGCCACTCTGCTCTGCCTCACAACCCACAGGGCCTGGGCCGGCCTGCCTCCTCCCCTCATGCTGTGACCTGTTGTCTTTTTCTCTTCCCTTCTTAGCACTTCCACCCCCAGTCTTCATCAGCCAACCAGATATGAGGAACTTTCTAGTAGCATTAGTGTCCAAGGACACTATTTCACCACTGCCTGCCAGGGTAGGACACACATGGGTTTCCTCTATCTTCAGTGCCTCTCCTAGTCGGATAATACAAGCAACCTCAAAGATTTCAGGCAGGGCAATTTCACGGACACCATACTGGAGCCTGGATAGGAATCTCCCCTCCCTCCACGACTGGCACCCTAGGCTGATCTAAGAGCTGAGAGGGATTTTTTTTCTCAGCCTTGAGATGAGATCACACAAACACTGAGGTACAGTTTCTGGAGGATGGAAGGACCCAGGAGTCCAGGCTTCCTCTAACTTCCCTTTCCACCACTGGTGGGACAAGTAATGTGACAGGGAGGAAGTCAGAATGCAGTTGTCCAGTGAGGGGGGCTGTGGTCAGCGGGACAGTCAAGTCAGTCACAGGGTTTGTTGTGATGGTGGTGGTGCTGGTTGGTAAGGGTTGGCGGGTGGGATGTTGGCGAGGGGATGAAGAAAACAATGAAGAATCAGAGGAAACCCCCCACACCACAGACCCGCTGTGCTAAGACTGGAGTCTCCTCCAAACCTCCCCCTTGCTCAAAGCTGAGTGGACAGAAGTGGATGGTGGGAGGGAAACGGAGAGAGGAGGGGGAGGAGAGAGGGAAAGGGGCAGTGGAGGGAACAAGGGCGGTTCTGTTCCTTTTCCAGGGACCTGGCCAGGGCTGGGTGGAGAGAAAGTGTGTGTGGGACTTGGCATGAAATGACCAATGATGATGAGAAGTGACCAGGAAATTCCATTCCCTAGGACACAGGACATAAGGGTCTCTGAAACTTGGCGGTGGGGTCAGCCTGAGAAGACTGGGCCGGGTGAATGCGGTGGCGGAGGGGGGAGGGGAACAAGGTCAGAAAAGGAAGTAAGAGTGATTGGCTGCCACTCTCCTTTAAAACAGCTAAATCTCTAAAGTGTGAGTTGCGGACAAATGAAGTCCTGAACTGGTCAGTCCAGGAGAAAGAGGCATCTGAACCCACTACCCACTATTTCAACCCCACAAATGAAGGGGAAGGGGCTGGTAAACAGCAGGGGAGTTCAGGATCTGATCAGATAAGGCCATATCCTGAGTCAAGCAGTGCCTTGACCTGGCTTGAGTCCCAAATAGGAGGGTGAAATACAGAGCTGGAGAAGGCACCAAGGTCACAACGGAGCTTAAGAACATTAAAACTGCCAGGGAGTGAGCAGGAGAATGGATGGGAGAAAGGATGTACAGAGGTAGTTTCCTAGTCCTGGTCTAGCCCCAAACCGGTTTTCCCGGTCCCGCTGCCTCCAGCCCCAAGGCCTCCAACCCGCTGCTTGACAAGCCTTCACAAGAAGCAGCTGGGGAAAGAGAAAGAGAATGGAGGGAATGGAGCGGGTAATTCTGGCCAGGAGCCCGGGGCTGCAGCTGGCCCTTCTGAAGACCTCCAGGAAGGAGGGCTGCTGAGGGGCTCTAGAGTAGGGGGGACTCCGCTTTTCAGTCAAGTGACAGGCATTCGCCTCAGCACCAACCGGGCCCTTCCCCCGGAAAGGTCGTGTGGAGGCTTAAGAGCAGAGCTAGGCCCTCAAGTCCCCCTCCCCAATATAATCAGTCCCATAGACTCCATTTCTGCCCCCACCCCCGCAACTCTACCCAGAAATTCTCTGCTTCTCCCAAGGTTGAACTAGGATTGGGGCGTCTCTGTGAATCTTTCCGACTTTGTCGCTGTCTTCCGTGACTGCTTGTCTCAGATTCAGACCTTCCTGGACCAGCTCAGCTTCACTTTGTTGGCACATCCCAGCACCGAGGTTGGTGAGCCTCAAAGAGACCCTCTTTCCACCGCCCTTCTCCCCCCAGCACTCCAGACCCGTCTTCCCTTCTGCTCTTTCACTGGCCTCACCTGCGCAGCGCCGGAGCGTGGACGGGGACGGTTACTCACCCGGCGCATCCGCGTTTGCCACCGACCCAGCATCTCGACAGCCGCGGACCGCCTGCTCCCCCACCCCAGCATCCGGTGCGTCTCCGCCAGGCTGGGCAGGCGGGGCGCACCGGCGGAGGGACAGACCCCAAAGCCTCACCTGCTCTGCTCCGGCACTGAGGCGTCCGGCGGCAGCCGATGGGGAGCTCCCGCTCGGGGCACGCCACTGTGGGTTCCCGGGCTCGCTCCTCGGCGCGGTGGGGGAGCCAAGGGCGGACCGGCAGAGGTGGGGCTGGCCGAGGGCGGAAACGGCCGCGACGCGATTACGAAACCCGTCGGGCTGAGAGCCCAGCGCACAGCTCTGCTCGGGACAGAGGAGGCGCTGCGCTGTGCAAGGACGTGGGAGGGGCCTCGGAAGCCCCCGAGGGCCGCCGCCCTGCCGGGCGAACCCGGGAAGGTGGGCTCTCGAGAAGGGCCTGGCACCCACCCTGGAGCGTCCGGAACCGCGCGTTCCCTTTGCGCCCCGGCGGTGGCGGGGCAAAAAGGAAGCGGAGCCCCGCCATCCTCCGGCCCCAACCGAGTTCAGAGATTCGCAGAAGCACACCCCCTTCCCCATCTTCCTGTACCCTTCCCTAAATGGAAGGGGGCTAGGTTATTTACCCATTGTGAGGGTGGGGAGGCAATCGGGAGGGAGGGCTGGAGAATTTTTTCTGATTCTAGAAAACGCTTCGAGTATCTCAAAATCCTTAAATCAGGGGATAAAGGGACACTCCTCTTCTCCATCGTTATCTAGAGTCAAGATTTTTTTAATCCATAAACCTAAAATTAGAAGACAATTAAGTGCTCATTCATTACTCCCTCAGTCAGCACGGGGGTGCTGGAACCGTGGTGCAGACCAATAAACCTACGGAGATGCTTTAATCCTGTCTCCCTCCCTCAAGTGTTCTGGAACCTATCATTTGAATTAGCCAAGTCAGGCCGGGAGGGGGCGGGGAGTCCTTCCGCCCTTCTTAGGAGGGGCTGCATTGCAGGGGGAGACTGAGCTCAGTCACTGAACTGGGAGAGGGAGTGAGAAGACAAAGCCGTCAAAGCCCCAGTAGCTTTCTTTTTCTCCAGCCCAGAGCACACACCGGATCCCTGAGGTACTCCCTCCATCTTTGGAACACGCTAGTAATTCATTGACAACAGGTAAACGAGACTGAGGGAGGGGGGCAATGGGCTGAAAAGATATGAGAGGTGCTGCTAGTTTGGTTGAAGACCCCCTAATGAGGGTGAGGTGGGGGAACAGTTCTTTAGGAGCGAGGGCGGCGCTGGGAACAATAGGTAGGTAGGTGTTCACCGTTTTACATCCTTCCGAAGATCTCCATCCATGCCTTATAATCCTTTACACAGACATTAATTTCTAACAATTTACGTGTGGCCATTTTCCAGCATTTATCTCCCCATTTCAGTTGTCAATCTGCCTAAAATTTGTCCTGAAGATAAGAAAATTGTCTTCGGTTATCTGTATCTTCTTTTTCAAGCTGTCATTAGTTTTCCGTTTTTTTTTTTTTTAAATGACTCTAGTTCTCCTGTATCACTCTGGCCTCTATTTCCCTGTATTTTCTTTCTTTTTTTTTTTTTCCTGTCATGTTCCATTGATGTGTCTGCCCTCACCTCAAGCTTATTTGTCTCCATAGAAAGGAGTTTGGGGGGAGAGATGTGATAATACTGAGATTAATCCTGACTTTTCTTTTAAATCTCCTTCTCCCATTCCCAAACCTTTGCTCGGAAGAGTCAGTTTGAGGTAGGAAGGTAGGGACCTCTGTGTTGGACAACTGCCTCATTTCGTATTGCAATCAGCACAGTCCACAGGAGCTAGGTACGGGGGCAGATTTTGGAAAGGGAATGCTTCATTGTAGCTCAGTAGAGTAGGTGGGGGAAGGACATGGCTAGTAGGAAAATCCAAGCCCAGAATGAGACACCTATAATGAGATGCCAGGGAGGTTCCATTCCCCTCCACCATCATCCCTTGCTTGTCCCCTGTATGGTGGCAGCATGACACAGCAAGGCCCTGTTGAATAGGCCATGGATTCCCACAGAGGGTCTGGACAAAGGGTATTTGGGTGTGTCCGTGTGGCTCAGAGAGAGCCACTTTATGCTGTGTATTTGCTAATTGTGTATCTCTAAAAATAGACGGTGATATTTAGAAATTATTGTTGCCTAAAACAAGTGAATAATTCAAAATGAAGGATAGTGGAAAGTATTTATTGAGCATATATTGTGGTACAAGGCACTATCCAAACCCTTTGAGATAAATGAGAGATATAAAGATAGATGAGGCATAGGTAGAGAATATTTGGGGAAGAGAAAGCTAGCTGAAAAGGAACCTTGTGCAAAATTCGGATACCTGGGAATTAAATCCATACTATATTAAAACTTTCATTGCTAATGCAAATGTCAGCTTCATTTTCCATACAGCCAATATTCTTGACTTGATTTTAAGAGCTGATATACTTGATTGAGTGCTTTTCTGAAATGCATGTGGTACCACATACATGTCTCTGAGTCAACGAATGGCATGGCTAGGGATTTGGGGCCTTTTAAGTTATTATTTTGTAAAATTTCCTTGTGCTTTTTTAATTTCAAGAGAAGCTCTGCCAGACACTCAGAATTGGACAGTTTTTATACATACACTGAACAAAAGAAGTCAGTGTGTGAAGGAGCTTTTCCCCTTTCTCAGATCTATCTTCCTCTCTTCTGCCTTTTGCATTTTCACTGTTCAGATTCTAATCACAGGAATAATCAACACCAAACCCACTGAATGTCTGTTACTCGGGAAGTAAGAATTCTTGCCAGTTCTGAGAATACTGGTATAGGATTATATCAAGCTGCAGGCAACTATGTATAACACATCAAAAAAGGGTCAGACTGGAAATTATGAGACCCTATCCAAACTGACTGGATAATTTCTAAGGTGTTTTCTAGTTTTAAAATCCTATGCGTCCCTCTCCTCCTCCATGATTCTGTTCTTTAAAGAGCCTATTTAAAATAGAATTTCTAAAAAACCTGCACGGTTCCAGTGCAGGGGATGAGGGTTTGTTCCTGGTGGGGAAACTCAGATCCCATATGCTGCATGTTATAGCCAATAAATAAATAAGTAAATAAAATAGGATTTCTCTAAAAAAAAAAAAAAAAGAGCCTATGATGTGCTCAGCATTATATTAAGCTTACTCTGAAGGACAATATAAAAGAGACCAGCTAGATAGGCAAACTAGTACTATTAGTTAAAATCCTTGTGGGAATGTTTACTTCTTACAGTCTACAGTCCCAGACTAAGCCAGGGTTAGTTGGTTGATAGGAACATTTTTTAAAATAGCTTTCTGTGCACATGTCTCTGCAAATTACTGTGGAGATGATCAGAGCTGAATATCATAGGATGATGACCTCACCTTTCCAACATGCTCCCCCACCCTTTTCCAGTCCCCCAAATTACTCTCCTTCTAAGCAGCTTCTCTGCTGAGTAATGCTCAGTTCTCAGAGTGTATTTTGGAGCTTGAAGCTAAGAAGACAAAGAGCAACTCAGAATTCACTTTTAACATTGAAAATACCCTAGTCTACCCACTTAACATTCCTAAAACCCCAATATTTGCATATAACTGTACACTAGATTAAAGCCTACTTTTTTGCCACATTTATGGGGGCATTTTGGAACTTATTTAAGGTCACTATTTAGGAGTCTCAAAGCTTGGTGAAAGCCAATGGAGTGTGTTGGAGGAAAGCATTGTGAGATGGGGATTCTATTTTTAGAGGCAGTGAAATGTTCTTTCTGCTCCTTCGGGAACATTTCAACTAATGCTTCTTGCCCCTTCCCTTGGTTAGTAAGCAACAGGGAGGTCGCAAGGAGGTATAATAGTCTAACTTGAGGGTGTGCATGGGACATACAGGAAAGATGAAAGGAGTACTCATTAAAACATGGAAAAGTATCTAATCTATTAAAGGATCTTCTCCTTCCAATCTAAAGTTTCCTGAAATTTCCAATCCATTTGCTCTATCATCAAGTGTATTCTAGCACTGAGATCAGAGAAAGAAATCCTGTTATAGCATAGGAAAATTAAGAACCCAGGTTTTGTTCTGAAGGGGAGAGTTAGGCTAGAGAGAAATAGGCTGTAAGATTTATCTATGGGCTTATAAATGGGAGTGAGAAAGTATTCATTGTATTACATACTGAAGGAAAATTAGTCAGCAGCTTTGGATGTTTTTTTGTGTGTGTGCAAAGCCCAGCATTTGTGAAGGTGTAAAGTAGACTGGTTTTTACTTTGGGAAACTCTTAGTCTCTTGAAGGAGTTAAGATTATCCTTATATAAGACACATAATGGTGATCTGTAACCCCAAACTGATGTAGTCAGGTAAAACTCTATAGGCATTGTAGGAAATATTGCAAGAAATACGCTAGATCGAGTTAAGTAATATCCTCCTGGAAGAAGTGTTTACAGTAGGGTTTAGAAAGCAGGAAGGAAAATAGAAAAATCATGAACATGGAAACCCTTTTCAGAAGTACCATGACCTATTAAACAAGAAATCAAGGATACGAAATATAGTAAGGGGTCAGTGGAGACTCTAGGGATTTGAATGGAGCCTTGAAACTTGGATAGTATTTTAAGATGGAGAGTGTAGAGTTAAGAGACAGGAGTAAGTATAGCTGTAGCATAAAATGTACTAGGGAAAATGGGGCCAGATTCTGGAAGGCCTTGAAAAGCAGTCCCAAGCAGTAGGCAATAAATATGTACAGAGGCAAATGGGGAAAGGCCATGTGCCACAAAGAGGTGGCTGTAGCATGAATACTGATAATTGGTTTCTTTCCAGGAAGTTATGAGGGACCCTGTGAGTAGCCAGTACAGCTCCTTTCTTTTCTGGAGGATGCCCATTCCAGAATTGGATCTGTCGGAGCTGGAAGGCCTGGGTCTGTCAGATACATCTACCTACAAGATCCAGGACAGCAGCGTTGGCAAAATGACGGGGCAAGCTCCCGGAGCAGAGCAGGAGAAAAACCCAGAAGGCGATGCCCTCCTTGAGTACAGCACCTTCAACTTTTGGAGAGCTCCCATTGCCAGCATCCACTCCTTCGAATTGGACTTGCTTTAAGCCCAAGACCTCTCTCTTCCACCACTTTGCCCTCATTGCCTGACCTTTCAAACCCCTTTCCTTCCACCCTTTCCCCTATCAATCTTGCTGTTTCCCCTCTACTGTGTTGAGGTGGTGCTGATGAATCTGCCTGGGTTGTGTTTTATGTATTTATTTATTTATTACCAGTTTTTCCTCAAAACTCCTCAAGTCACAAAGTAAAGGGTTCAAGCAATGGAGTATTGGTCACAGGGATTCCTCCTTTCCTTCCCCAGACATTAAATCCAGAAAAAAGACTGGTGAGCCCACCACTGAGTTGTATAGCAGTGTAAAATGGAGGACTGGTTTGGTTTTTTTTTAATTCATTTTAATCAGCTTTCAGAAATTGCTCAAACCTTCCTAATTTCTTGTTCCAAGCCAGGAAACACGTTCTTCAGGGATTGATGAAAACCCTGTGAATTTTGAGATTTATCTGCTATAAAACTGTAGGGTTTCTAAAAGGTTAAGGTGATCCTGCTGCTTCTTGTGATACACTTTTTACTTAGAGAAATTAGGGGCAGTTGAAGGTATGAAACAAGAGGAAATAACACAGTGTGGGAGATGATAATAACAAAAAAGCCCTGAATCATTTCAGAAACAGTTACACTCTCTCAAAAGTTGTTCCTCCTTTAAACCTACTCAATTTACAATTTTGCTACTGTGGGCTGAAAATGCTAGCTGAGGAAAATCAGATTTCAAATCTTAAAATGCAATCCTGCTGTTATGATAATTTGTAAGATTTTATTCAGTCTCTAAAAGGCATAGGCATGGGCCTTAGTATTTTAGTTTTGCCCTCCTGCATTTGCAGTGTAGGATACTGATCAAATGGGCCTTGGGCACAGTTCTTCAGCTACCTTGACACTATGAAATGAACAATCAACTCTGACCCTACACCATGTCTCCATCCCTCCCCAAATTATTGCTGCTGATTTGTGCTGCCATTTAATCACTTCTTTAATAAAGATATTCAATCCCAGGACTGGATTCTAGTTTTCTCTCTTTACAGGAAGCAGCATAGATCTAAAAAATTAGCTTTGCTTCCATGTTCAGCTTATATATTTTATCTGATGTTCAACTTTGAGGAAGAAGGATTTAAGTAGCCTTTATACATTACAATGATGAACTTCAGGTTGAACAGATAAGTTACAAGAAAGGGTGAAAACAACTTAACAGTATTTTGGAGAAAGCTGTAACCAACCACTCGTGCTTGCCCACTGACTACCAATGTATTAGGTAGTAATTCCAGATGCTGCAGAAGGCACCTGTGACATTAAATCTGCACTTCATTATCTCAGCCTGGGTCCCTAAGAAAACAAAAGACTTAACCCAAATATGTTATATGCTTATACTTACAAGTCACTTCATTTTTTAAAAAAAAAGCTATTTGGGCTAATTTATAAGTAGATTATGAATACTTACTGTATGAGACACCCAGTCAGACAACAGAAGAGGTTGTAAACAAGACTGATTTTGACCCTCAAAGAAGCTGTAAATACCAATTTAGGCTGTAAGCCAAAGAAGTCCTTTAAAGAACATGAACAGGATCTACGGAAATTGAGAACAGGGATGGATTGGAAGTTTGAGATTAGCAGATGACAAATTATTACATACACAATGAATAAACAAGTCCTACTGTATAGCGCAAGAAACGATATTCAATACATTGTGGTAATCCATAATAGAAAAGAACATAAATATATATGTATATATATATATAGTTACAACGGAATCACTTTGCTGTACAGCAGATATTAACACACTATCATCTACACGTCAATAATTTTTTTTTCAAAAAGCACGTAAATCTTCCCCATAGGCTTTGAAAAGCGTTGATGGTCTCCACCATCAACGACAAAAGCCAAAATCGAATAAAGAGTGGAGCAGTGATGTCTCCTTTTCTATTTATTTTCCAAAGTCTTCTTTCTCGACTTCGCGCTGTCCTTTAGTTCCCGGCGAATGGTAGGTGGAGATGGGAATCAACTAGTAAGTAAGGTGCCTAAATGAATTTGCAAACTCCTGCTCCATCCTCTTCCAAGCCCCCACCAAGAAATAACTGTTGACAGCTTGGCTCTAGGATCCTTACATTCAGGCTGTAGCGGAAAACATGTCCGTCCGGCACAAGAGGTCAAGTCACGCGCAAACCCTGCAGCGTCCCAGACATCTTCACCCGAGGGTGGAACCGCGAAACATGGCTTTCCTAAAAACAACCAAAAGACACGGGCAGATGGGCAGAATCCGATTTCACCAAGTTCTTGGCGCCAAAACAAACCATCGGGTCCGTCCCCTGCCGGACCTATACGACACGTATTCGACAATCCTCCGCCTCGCTAAATAGTCCTGTCTAAAACTTCTCGAATACACACTATTTTACCTCAAAAGGCCTTCCGAGGATAGACAGTGACCTCTGGGGCGCATCATCATCCTGTTCGAATACAAACACGGTTTTCCTATCATTTTCTCTTCATAGATTCCTCCGCCAGAATTTATATTCGCCGAGCCTTCACTTCCGGGTCCGCCATTTTGATGCCTCCATTTCTTCACGAGGGGGGGTTAAAGGCCCCCAAAATATGCATATGTGAAAAGGCCAAAAAGTAACCGTCATTGACAGGGAGTCTTAACTAGAAAAGGAAACAGGACAAAACTGGCAGGCTCGGTGAAAGCACAGCCGGCAGCATCCCGGACGAGGAGGTGAGGGGGAAAAAGAGATGCGTGGGCTCGAGGGGGCGTCAGGGCTGGAAGGGAGACTGCCGCGAAAAGTTGCACCGCTTTCCAGCTCGGCCCCGAACTTCTCGGTGCAGTCGGAGCGGCGCCCCCTCGCCAGAGCGGGGGCGGCTGAGGGAAGGAGAGGAAGGGGATGCTGCTGGGAGGAAGGGGAGGGGACTGGGAGGTGAAGAAGGGGGTGGGTGTAAGA
>SJYV01055751.1:25625-50366 GCA_006410875.1 Neotragus pygmaeus
TGTAAGACCTGGGGCTGGGGAGCTGGACCGAAGGAAGCCAAGGCCACAGAGGTGACCGCTAGGGGGCAGCGCGGCGCGCGGGCCGGGGGCTGCCCTCGAGGCTGAGACCCTGGCTCCCTGTCCCTGGTTGACCCTTCTTGCAGATAGACTGAACATCGCTGTAATAGAGGAGAAAAAGGATTCCCTAACTCTCTGATCCCAGGAATAGCCTAAAGATTATTAATGAGCTCAGCAATCTGAGCAAGAGCAGGGAGGGCTCCGCCTCCAGTTCTTGCACAGTTGTTTGTACAGCTGGCGGAGCAGTGGGGACGTGTGCAATAGAAAAAGGTCGTCAGATCATGGACTCTTCCATTTCATTTCTCCTTCCTAACCATTCTCCTTTTCTCACAGATTTTCTTGAGCCCGCAGACATCATCCCATTCTTCTCTCCCTTTCCAGAAGGACCTTTCTCTCTCATCTCTCTTTATAAAACATCTATGGAAAAGGATATTCTATGATTTACCTTCAGCAACTTAACATTTTTGGCCATCTGAGACTGTATTTTCATTGTACCGTTTGATCCACGCAGTCCACAAGGGATGTTCTTAAGCATCTATGTTCATATATGCTTTGATAACACTGAAAGAAGTGCCCCACCTAAATTTTTGTATCAACAAGCGAAATTACTCTCTTGTAATAGAGTACTTTATTGTGAAGAGCTCAAGCACTTCATCAGTTATTAAAAAACACTTGTTGAAAATTCTTGTGTGTTCGTTTGGGAGGGGAAGTGGATGCTCTGTTACTTTATTCATCTACAAAATCCTGGGAGGCAAGTTAGATCAGTAGGGAAAGTGGAGGTACATTCACTAAGGGAGAATGTTTTCCTTTTGTTTTTAGTAATCAAGGGAGCTCAGAAGTGCCTAGACTGTCTCTTATCCTTAGGCTGCATCTCTCATCTAGTGGTATATGGGAGAATGACACATAGTCCCCCCAAAATGCCGTTATTTTAAAAATACATTTTACTTTTAACTTAAAAGCAAAGAGTGAGAATAAGGGGAGAAAAGAACCTTGAACACATATCTAGGAAACTTTTTTTTTTTCCCTATCAAATGATGAATGCAACAGCCTATTCACATTCTGACCCCAAAGTTTAACTTACAATTTATAATAAGGTTTTTGGTGGCTTGTTTAAACAATGGGATGAAACATTTGGGTCACTTGTCATTTAGAGGTACTGATAAACAGACTCATAAATATGATTAAAAAGTGATAAAATTAACATATATATGAAGGCAGACTCTAGGGGACAAAATTGATGGCTCAAAAATATTTTGTTAGAGTTCAGGAGCTGAGGACAGCAGTTGCAGTGGGATTAAAATTGACTTAATTAAAGGATCTTGTCTTCCAGAACTTTCAGCTTCCCAGTAATGTGAGGCAAACTAGGTATCTCCTTAAGCAGATACCTCAGCCTACACCTGAATATTTTTTTGTGGTAGAGAATATAGAGCTGAAATTTCAATATTAGGAGAATTTAATCTGCTGCATGTCAACATTTCTCAACATTCCTGTGTAGGACGTTCTTTCCCTTTGTGATCAGTTATCGTAGAGGTGTTTTGGGTTTTGTTTTGTTTTTCATTTTTTGAGGGGGAGGTGAGGGAATGTGCTGTGTGACTTGAGGCAGGATCTTAGTTGCCTGGCCAGGGATTGAACCCAGCCCCAGCAGTGATAGTATCAAGTCCTAACCACTGGACTGCCTGGGAATTCCTATAGAAGTGTTTAGGGCTTGGTGATACTTTTTTAATATATAGATATAACACATTGGCAGGCAGATTCTTAACCACTGGACCACCAGGGAAGTCCAAAGGAGTGTTTTAATAGCTTGTTCAGGTAATGGTGATTATTCTATGTTACACAAAAACCCAACAAGTGGCAGGCAATTTCTTAAAAGTTAGTTGCAGTGAGGAATCTGAAACCATGTCAATGAATGTTTTATACTTGATTACCTTAAAACCCATTGATCTGCTTTCACTTTGAATGACCCTTTTTATCTGAACATAATTTTGTGACATATATGGGTCATTTGAAATATTGGTTCACCAAATAATGCCCATCATCCAAATGTTGATGTATTTTATACAATATTTAAAAGTCGCAGTTATTAGTATCACCACTCCTTTTATCAGAAAAGTTTATAGGGACTTCTTTGGTGGTCCAGTGGTTGAGAATTTGCCTGTCAATATAGAGACACGGGTTTGATTCCTGGCCCAGGAAGATTCCATATGCCACAGAGCAACTAAGACAAAAAAGTACAAGATGAAAGCAAATAGATAATAAAAATTAGATTTATCAAGAACATCCATTTCCTTGCTGGTTGGAAAATTTGTAATGTGTGGTGATTATATACCATTCAGACAATTCTCCATCGCATACAGGAACTTCTTATCTTCTGCAACTCTGAATTTATACCCAGGCCCGTTTCTAACTTACTCTACAACAATTATCAATGTAAATAGCCATTTTGGTTGCTTTTTAAGACAGTCTCCGTCATTTATTGCCTTTGATTTCATGTGTTTAACGCAGCTTTTTTTTTGGCTGTGCTGGGTCTTCTTTGCTGCGCTTGGGCTTTCTTCAGTTGTGCAAATGGGAGCTGCTCTTTGTTGTGGTGCATGGGCTTCTTGTGATGGCTTCTCCTGGGTGGCACAGGCTCCAGGGTGCTCCAGCCCACGGGTGGATGGGCTTAGTTGCTCCCCAGCACGTGAAATCTTCCCAGATCCAGGGATTAAACCCACGTCCCCTGCATTGGCAGGCAGATTCTTATCCACTGCACCACCAGGGAAGTCCTCTTTTTTTTTAAATGACGGAGAGTTGACTGTATGCCTTTTACAAGGAAAAAACTCTCCTACTCAGATGCTTTTATTTTACTGTGAGCTTTCACAAAAATTTAATAATGCCAGCATTATTAAGTGAAAAACTGTAATGATTTTAGACATAACTGTAACTCTTAAACAAAGTATATAATCTGGCCAAACTGACGACTTTAAAAAAACTCTAGGTGTTGCTGAGACACCTCTGACAGGTGCAGTGACATCTCTGTTCATTTTTGAAAAAGTGTCCTCCACGTACCCAAGTCTCAATATCCTTGGTTTGTCTATTCATTTTTGTGTGTGTGTGTGTAACACATTATTTCTATCCATGGTTGTTTCAAAGGGATGCAATGCTGTTTTATCGACTCCTTAAGCTAGAAAGGCAGCAATGTGTTTCATGTATTTTCAAAGTATTTTACTGGAGATTGAAAGTGAGGGAACTACGGTTTAGGGCCTGAAACTTTGCAAATACCTGACAGTTTGTATTGAATTAGAAAAGAAGTGCCTTATCAGATAGTCCACTTGAGAAGTATCTTACATATATTTTAATACAAGAGGTCTTCTAAAAATATTTTTACAGGCATCTTTCTTTGTGTTTGAGTTACAGCTTCCTGAAAATTTGTGTTCCTATGTATAAAGATGTCTTTGGTGGACTTAGGGAAGAGGTTGCTAGAAGCAGCAAGAAAAGGCCAAGATGATGAAGTGAGAACATTGATGGCAAATGGTGCCCCATTCACCACAGACTGGGTAAGCTTTCTTAATTATTCCTAGCGTGTGCTGTTAGTATCCTTTTTCTTAAAGACTAAATAGTCTGAATTGATTTTTATTTATTGTCTTTCTGCCTCAGTCTTCCTACAAGAGTTTCATTATCTTTGTCTCATCTGAATGTATGGTTTTCTTTTAGTTTTCCAAATTGAACAAATCTCCTGTGGATAGATAGATGGTAATTGTAAGGTATTATATACTTGTAATTTTCTATAATGTTTTTTAGAGTATTTTCTAAAAGGTTTACTTCTCTCTGGAGTGTGCTTGGGTTATAGGCTTCTGTAATTAGTTAGAAATTAAACAAAATCAGTATACTAAGAGTACATTTCTAAACTAATAAACTCCTGATTTCCCTTTCTCTAAAATGTCCCCATTAATAAGGAATAGCCTAGCCATCTTGTTTCCTTTTTCACTGTTAAAAAATGTTAAAGAGGAGGGTGTAATTTCATGAGTTCGAACAGTCAGCTTGGAGAGCAGTGTCAGAAGATCCAGGGTCTAGGTTATAGCATGGGCTTGCTTAGTATTCATAGATTTTGTTAGCATTGCCTAATTTTAGCAATTCAATAAGCAGTGTCCTCTATTCTGAGGTGATTAATTCATAACTTTAGAGGCCAACACATCACAAAAAGGAAGAAAGGAAACCCAGGAGATTAACGTTTCTATAAATAGACTTGAAAAGCACAGTGTGAGTTAAATCCAGTCAGGCAGAGAGACTGAATATATGAAAAGCAAAGAATAAATGAAATAGGTTTTAAATTAAAGAGCATAACCCAAAGAAAGGGATAGATCTCTGACCAAATGGATGCTGATAGATAACTCTGATGGTAACAAGGTTTACTTTGAGATGATACAGACTGTTTGTTGCTATTGACACACTATTGCTAATCTTTTTTTCTTTTGTCTCTTCATCTCATCAATCTTTCTGCTTTGTTTTACTGTGGTAACAAACTTCTATTTCAACCAATTAGATTTGCACCCTAAATTTCACATGTCACTTTCCAGTTTTTGCCCTTTTCTCAAGAATTGTTTTGAACCTGCCTATCCCCCAACTTTGTTCCTGACTCAACATGCTCTCTTCTATTTTTTTAACCTTCTAAGCCCTGTTTAAAATCATACCCATTATGGAGTTTTACCTGTTAAGTCCACCTGACTTAAAGCCATTATATTTAGCACTTATTTAATTGATAGTATGTTTATTTGTCCATTAATATATTAATTTTAATTAAATCATTTCTTCAGTTTATCTGCCCAGCCAGATTCTCTCTCCAAGGACAGGAACCTAGGCTTCTCCTGTTCTTCATTGGTATCCCTCCAGTAACGTTTTAGGACTTTGCACACAGTTGATATTAAATGAGTATTATTTCCCCACAGCTTGGAACATCACCCCTCCACCTTGCAGCCCAGTATGGTCATTATTCCACAGCAGAAGTGCTCCTTCGAGCAGGAGTTAGCAGGGATGCACGGACCAAAGTGGACAGGACCCCTTTGCACATGGCTGCAGCTGATGGACATGCACACATCGTGGAACTGCTTGTTAGGGTAAAGCAAGAATAGTGGCGGGTCTGTTTTGTAAAAGAGACAAATAACCTTCCTATTTTCTTACTTAGACAGGCATTAGGAAACTAGGTTGGAAAAGATTAACTTTAGGACAGTTTATAGCAGAGTTGTAGCTCTTTCAAGAGTCATCATAGCTATGAGTATTTTACTTTCTAATCTTTTGAAGGCTAAACAGACTATTGATCTTTCTTCATTCTTCTTCTGCAGGTGTTATTTGCTCTTATGCTTGTTTTTTCAGGCACTCAGCTTACTGTTAATAAATGCAACAAAAATCTGTTCTTTTCCCCTTTCTCTCCCATCTATTATAATTTACCAGTGATGTCCTTAAAAGACCCTCTCGTTTAAGGCATTGTGTCTGTCAGCATGCAGGAGAATTTTAGACATGTTTTTCCCTTTGATATTTCTTAAACATTTCTAAATTTGAGTATGTGTAATCACTATGGAAATCTTCGATATCTGGTGATGGGATATTGTGCCTGTGCTACTATAACCAGTATCTCTTTGAAAAAAATTACTTTTTTATGACAGAATGGTGCAGATGTGAATGCCAAGGACATGCTAAAGATGACAGCTTTGCACTGGGCCACAGAGCACCACCATCGAGATGTTGTAGAGCTGCTTATCAAATATGGAGCTGACGTCCATGCTTTCAGCAAGTTTGATAAATCTGCTTTTGATATAGCCCTGGAGAAGAACAATGCTGAGATACTGGTCATCCTTCAGGTCCTGTTCTTTTTATACCACCACAGTGTACTTTAGCTGAAGTTACGATGTTTTTGTAGGAGCTGAATCAAAACTGAATTTTCCGTATCTTATGAAAGTAGTACTTTCATTATGTCTCAATCTTGTGATTGTCATTAACATCTTAAAAAAAAAATTCTATAAAGCCCTGAGTTATTTGTGGTGATTGAAGAGCAATGTTGTGACCAGTACAAAAAATAAGATTTATGTGGCTTTAGAATTTTTTTTTCTCCATGAAAATTTCCCTTTTTAATTAAGCTTGACTTAGGATAATATGAAAAGCCTCTATGTTTTATGAACATACATCAACTGATGTGAGATAGAACATATCTCTAAAGCATATTGAGTCGTAAGGAAACCATCTCAGAATTAAAAATAAGCTGTGATGGTATCATCCATTGATTTCTTAAGCCAGTATGTGTATATCAGACATAACAGGATGAGAGATACAAAGATTAATAGGGCATAGCCCTGTCCTTGGAGTGTTTACAGCATAATGAAGGTAAAATATAAAGCAGTATAATACTATACTGATTGAACACTATGATGATAAACAGATATGTAGTAGCTGTTACAGGAGGGAGTTTTGATCATGCTTAAGGCAAAGATCAAAGTATATGTAGACTCTGAACTGAGTTTTGAAGGAGCATTAGGCAGAGATGTGAGAAAATTATATTCTAGGCTAGAAAAAGCAAATCAAAGAGACAGAGGTGTGAAAGGGCATGGAATGATCAGGAAAGAGTAAGTATTAATAGTTCTGTGCCTAGAGATTGGTCAAGAGAAGCAGAGTTTGGGAGTGGCAGGAACTAAGACTTGAAAGGCTGAGTTCTGAACATAGGGGTGTGCAAGAGTGTGGACTATTTTGTTGTGTTCCAATGGAAGCTTTTAAATATAGGATTGATATGAGAGGGTTTTTTAAAAAGGTGATTGTTTGAAGTGTGGTACACAGACTTGAGAGAGAAGACAATGCTAAAGAACCATGTAGTAGTAGTGTCAGTCACTCAGTCGTGTCCAACTCTTTGTGACCTCACAGACTGTAGCCCACCAGGCTGTTCTGTCTCCAGGATTCTCCAGGCAAGAACACTGGAGTGGGTTGCCATTCCATTCTCCAGAGGATCCTCCTGACCCAGGGATCAAATCTGTGTCTCCTGCATTGCAGACAGATTCTTTACCATCTAGTGACTTTCATTAGGCCAGGCAAGAGTCAATGAGGGCTAGAATTAAGGAAGTGATATGGAGGGCAGAAGGGACAGGTTCAAGAAGGAATTTTACGGTAACCAGAGAATGGATGACCTGCTTCAATCAAAACTCATAGCAAAGGGATAGTTGTGTGTTAAAAAAAAAATAGCCAAAGAAATAAAATAGGGATAAGCATCTTTATACCAAAATTGTACAGATATCCCTGAAAGCAAAAATGCAGTGTATGGAAATAGCCTTTAAAATCTGGTACTCATTTGTTTGTTTGTTATATATTCTCTTAGGGATTTCTTCAGTGGCAGAATGGAATAAGTAGTTGGACAAAACTCTGGAGAATATTGTTCTCTGTAGATTCTCTGCAGGGATCTTCCGCTAGCACCGTGTCTTGTACATAATTGATCATAGAATATTAGTGCTGGAAATTTCTTTTTAGGCCACCCCTTTTATTTTTCAAATTAAAAACCAATGTCCAGAGAGGTTAAGTGAATTGTCTAAAGGTTTTTGCAAATATACACCTGTTTTTTTTTTAAAGGTAGAAATAATAGGGAAAGCAACCTAAGCTCTCTGTTGCTCTGGTCTGAGAAAAAAACAGTGGTGTTAATGAGAACTCGGAGGTCCCCAGGACATTGTGTGCTAGAACTAGTTCTGCTGGACAGAGCGTTTTGGGGTGGGGGTGGGGGGGATGGCTGTTCAGTAACTGTATCATTGAAGCTAGTTAATAAGTGTTCTTACTTTGAAATATCTTGTGTTGTTTTATAGGAAGCAATGCAGAATCAGGTGAATGCCAATCCCGAGAGAGCCAACCCTGTGACTATGGCTACCCCATTCATCTTCACGTCAGGAGAAGTTGTCAACCTCGCAAGCCTTGTTTCTTCAGCCAGCACCAAGACAACCTCAGGTGATGTTCTGATAACAGGACATTTATTTTAGACTTAAAACGAACCTGAATTACAGGGTTTTAAAATAAGATGAATAGATACTCTTGTCTGATATCCCCTCCTTTATTAAAATATTCCCCAAATGGAAGATTTATAATAGATTTTAAAGCTAATGCTTTATTCTTTCTGGAGGAAGGGAAGATCATACTTAGGATTATACATAAATGTTTAACTATGTTAAAAGTAAAATATTCTACAGATTAACCTGTTGAAGGGTTACGTCTGACCCCAAAATGAAAATATAAGGTACTTTAATATGGTACTGCTAAGGAAAATAGTTAAATATTTACAGTCTAAATCAGTAACAAATAAGAAAATAAACATAAATAGTTGTTGGATGCTGATATAAAAGAGGTAAGTATGGTTATTCGACTAAAGTTTAAGAGTCCTGATTTGTTCTTGAGAACATATAAAACAACAATATAGCAAAGCAAAGCCCTTGGTGTTGCTCTTTTGACACGTGTATGTATCTGTTTTAATTTATTCCTTTTTGGCTGCTCTGGGTCTGTTGCTACTCAGGCTTTCTCTAGTTGTGGCAAGTGGGGGCTACTCGTAGTTGGGTGTGCAGGCTTCTCATTGTGGTGGTTTCTCTTATTGAGGAGCACAGACTCTAGGAGTGTGGGGTTCAGTACTTGCTGCTTGTGGGCTCAGTAGTTGCAGCTCATGGGCTCTAGAGCACTAGCTTAGTAGGCTTGGTTGCTCTGCAGCATGTGGGATCCTCCCGGACCCAGGATCAAACCGAGTCCCCTGCATTGGCAGGCAGAGCCTTACCTACTGTACCACCAGTACACAGTACACAATATTTATGCTTTAAATAAAAATAAAATATCTATCTAGAAAGAAGCAAATCTAATTTTGCTGTACAGCAGAAACTAGTACAACATTGTAAATCAACTATAATAAATTTTTTAAATAATAAGGAGCAAATCAAGTTTATTTTTAACATCTCCTTACAGATATTTGTTTTACAATGAGAGAAATTATGTCCTCGTTTAAAGAAATGTTCCTACTGATCCTGGGTTTCATTTTCTGTTTCCGATTTTCATTTAAAAATTGCGACTGCATTCATAGTTGTTTGTAAAATATCAGAGGAAGATCTTGACTGATGTAGTATTATTGAGAGGCAGTATAAACTAGAAAGAATAGATACACATTATACAAAGGTTTTTGCATTCCAGAACTGCTTTCAAATACCGATTTATTAATTGACTAAGATACTTAGCAGCAGCAAGATACTTGACCTTAGAAATACTACTTACTTCCCTAAGCCTTCTGTACTTATATATTAAATTAGAATATAATAATCTACTTCATGAGGTTGTGGTGAGACTGAGATTTTGTATTTCAGTACCCATTTTATGGCAGGGCTTCAGTAATAGCTCGGAGAAGGCAATGGCAACCCATTCCAGTACTCTTGCCTGGAAAATCCCAGGGACAGAGGAGCCTGGTAGGCTGCAGTCCATGAGGTCGCTATGAGTCAGACACGACTGAGCGACTTGACTTTCACTTTTCACTTTCATGCATTGGAGAAGGAAATGGCAACCCACTCCAGTGTTCTTGCCTGGAGAATCCCAGGGACGGGGGAGTCTGGTGAGCTGCCAGCTACGGGGTCGCAGAGTCGGACACGACTGAAGCGACTTAGCTGTAGCAGCAGCAGCAGCAACGGTAATAGCTAATGTTGAATGAAAATGTAACTTCTCAGTGAAGGTTGACTCTCTCATGCCCACAAGGGGGCAGTAGTGCCCTTCATTTTATAAGCTATCAACTGTCATTTAAAATTGCTACGCTTTAGTTTTCAGCTGGATGATTCAAAAAGTTTAGCTTAAATATATGTATATGTGTAATCAGACTATTCACAGCCATTTGGGTTTGTTGTGGTTCAGGCCACACTGATTAGAGCAAGTGTTTTTTTAATTCAAAAGTTTTTAGAAGCCAATAAAGTAATATACCACATCGGCTAGAATTAAGTCTTTAGTCTAACTACTGAAATTCTCCCGACTCTAATCTGAAATGATAAGCAAAGTTGAAGGCATGCAGCATAAAGATTCTTAGCCTTGGTTCCTGTGGACCTATATCATGCTTGTCATGTTGCTTCTGGCAAACCTACTCCTTTTTTCTCTTCTGTATGTTGACAGCAGCAAATTGAAACTGCTGAACCGTCACATAATTAGAGCTGATCTCTCCAGTGTCATCCTACTCATGAAGCAGTTCTACCTAGCTGTTTCCCTTTAGGGGATTGGCCTATCAGTGCAGATAAAAGAAAGGAGAAAAGTTCTAACTCAAATTCGGGTTGTGTTGTTGAACTGGGTTTAAGGATTTTCTTTTCCTGAATGGTGGAGAAGCCCTCTTGTTTCCCATCATCCAACAATATTTTTAGGAATTAGCTGAAAGTGTGCTTCCCTGGTGGTCTAGTGGTTAAGAATCTGCCTTGCAATGCAAGCAGCACCGGTTCAGTAAGATCCTACTTGCTGTGGAGCAACTGAGCCTGAACACCACAACTACTGAGCCAGTGCTTTAGAGCCCAGGAGTCACAGCTGCTGAGCCCAAACACTGCAACTACGGAAGCCCACTCACTTAGAACCTACACTTTGAAACAAGAAAAGCCACCAGAGTAAGAAGCCTGTGCACTTCAGTGAAGAGTAGCCCTGCTTGCCTCAGCTGGAGAGAAGCCCGAACACAATAAAGACCCGCCACAGCCAAAAATAAAATAAATACATAATTTCTTTTTTTAAGAATTAACTGTAAGTATCCTAGGATTGTCATTTTTTTTGGATATTTTTGATACCAAAATCCAGACTGTAAAGATTGCTTTCAATTTGCCATTTGTGACTAAAGATATCCGTTATCATCAGCACCACCATCAAACTGCAGTGACTGGAGAAGGCAGACTTAAATATTAATCAGGGCAAAACAGAGTTATGAAGATAAATTTCCTTTTTCTGTAGAATTGTAAAGATGCACTCCAAAGTCAAGTACGAATTGCCTTGTATTGGTTCATAAAGAGTGCAGGCTTTGGAATCTGACAGTTAGGTTCTGATCTGGGCTCTTGACATTCACTAGCTGCATGACCCTGGGCAAATTACTTAATTTTTCTGAATCTTAGCGACTAAACCACCACCAGTTTTCACTAACTTGGTGAGACTGCCTAGCCATCCATAGCACATGCCCCTAAATCCTGACCTGAAGAGTTTATTTATATAAGCCACATTCTGAGTAGGTAACAAATTGTCACTAACAATGCCATTTTCCTT
The DNA here is from genome assembly GCA_006410875.1 of Neotragus pygmaeus. Classification (NCBI taxonomy): domain Eukaryota; kingdom Metazoa; phylum Chordata; class Mammalia; order Artiodactyla; family Bovidae; genus Neotragus; species Neotragus pygmaeus. Next base: position 36,918 of record SJYV01055751.1, read on the forward strand.
CCAAAACAACAGCAGCCATGCACATTTCACTTTATTTGATGGGGGTCTTGTATTAAAACGAAGCAATTAGCATTATTTAACAATAAAGTACTTTATTTTCCGAGAACTCTCTGGGATCATTTGTATCATCTCTTTTCAGTTTCAACTTTTCAATGTAGTATTCTGTCAGAATAGTAAACCTAATTTTTCACAAATGTTCTTTCTTCATCTTGTTATTGAAGAGAATTTGGGTGAGTCATTATGTTTGAGTTAGAGGGAGAACAAACACCCTTAGGTTGGAATCATCATGTGCTAAAAAGTATATGCTGCCTTTTTCATGAAGCAGTTCTACACAGGTAGTCTCCTTTAGCTTGGTGGCCTACCTGATTTGTCCTACGTGAACTTTAAGTATAACAGCCTTGTTTGTGTGTTTGTCTGTGTGTGTTTTAACTGTGATAATGTAATAGCAGTGTATTTTTTATTGTTAGTGACTTACTGTCACATATATTCCAGCCTCCATGAGGGATGTATCTAAAACTTGCTTGTTCCTTGTTTGTTCCACTTGTGAGTTCTTATGTCAGCACTTGGTATGATAGTCTGAATGATAAGAAAAACATGAACTAAGCAGGAAAATTAGAGTATAAGCTATAGCTAATCTTGCTCTTACAAGGTCATTAGATTGACACAAGCTCTTTCTAGAGGTCATGCACTGTGTTTCACTAAGACCATTTGGTTCCTTGAGTATGAGAGAATTAAAATAAGGATATCATTATTTTCTCCACCCTTGTCCTCACTCCCACAGTCATCATCCAGAAGCTTTGAAAGTATTTTACAGATGACTGACTTTTTTTTAAGGTATGTTATTGAGAAAACGAAAAGTGAGAGTACATTTAGGGCTTCCCTGGTGGCTCAGGGGTAAAGAGTCTGCCTGGCAATGCGGGAGATATATGTTCGTACATGGCGCTGAGTAAGCCAGTGCCCCACAGCTAATCGAGCCTGTGCTTTCGAGCCCAGGAATTGCAGCTGTGGAAGCCCTCATGCCCTAGAGCCCATGCTCACAACAAGAGAAGCCACCAGAGTGAGAAGCCCACACCCCACAACGAGAGAGTAGCCCCTGCTCCCCAAAACCAGAAAAAAGCCTATGTAGCAATGAACACCCAGCACAGCCAAAATAAATAAAACTAATTATTTGTTTAAAAAAAGATAAGTGTATCGGTCCATTTCATTCAGGAGACAAAATTATGTATGGTATAGTTTGATTATACATAATTTTATTATTATATGTAAGAAATATATATATATACAATAAATGTATATTATAAATATATAATTTATAAATTTAATTTCTGAAAACTTATTAGTAACAATGGATAGCTATTAAGAGGTGAGGAGAACTCTAAAGAATATAGGAATAGCCAGTATGGGGAGCAGTCACTTCTATGTGATAAAACTTAATCTCCTGCCAGATGACAGGAAATATTTATAGGATTCAGCTTCAGTATCACAAGGCACAGCAAAGATTTGGCGCCAAGTGGAAATTAATTTGTGATTGGTACAATAAGTTATCTCTGAAATTATAGTGAAAGACTTGGGGAAATGCAATTCATGTTATAAAAGTTGGATTTATGCAAAACTGTTGTGTAATACTTCCGGTTCATAAAATTAGGCATGCCTGTTGCCAGATCTAATGCACTTCCCTCTTGGAACTTAGCCGTAAGTATATCACATAGATAGAGGAAAAGGTTATGAATGAGGTTTTTTTAAATAGCACATCATGACATAACTAAACTAAGTAACTGTTATTTTTTAACATCAGTTAATTGTACTATCCTTTGACATTCAAAATGTGAAACTTCATGTTTTTAACTCTCCTTGCCCTTGAGGTCAGTCCTAGTCTTCTCACCTCTCCGGTGAATAGAAGAGCTGGTGAATAGAAGAGGCGTGACTGACTAAAGCCCAGGAGGGGCCTGTTCCCTCCCCACTGCCTAGCTGGGGTGAGGCATGCTCTGTATGCTTACTGCCTGCTGCCAAGAAGAGCTCTGTACAGCCAGCCTTGGGAGTGGTTGGAACTCTTGGTGTGTTAGCTGCTGATGCTCAGCCTTGACAGTGCCAAGAGAATGATTAGATGAAGAGAATGTAATGGCCCTATACCAAGCATATTATCTTAATCCACTTTAAAGGGAAAACTTTAAACCTTAAGAGTCTTAACACCATGATAATCGGTTTATATAAGTTGATATGAGAAAGCAAGATTAAGAAAAAGCTGAGATTTTGATTTAATAAGCTATTTTAGTTCATCCCTATTTATTCTCTCCACTGGACCTCATTTGCCTTTTTTATCAAAATAGGTGACCCCCATGCCTCCTCAACAGTACACTTCTCAAATTCTACCACCTCAGTGCTGGCCACCCTTGCAGCTCTTGCTGAGGCATCAGCCCCCCTCTCCAACTCACACAGAGCCACAGGTAGGTAAAGGATATCTGCTGAGTGAATCACCATTTCTTCTTTTGTTTTCAACTCTCCAGCAGATTTAATTTCCGTGAAATGTTAAAGAATTATGGTTAGAGACAACTAGGATAAAGGGATGTAGAGTCACTGAGCATCACAATGAAAAATCACTAAGTGTTACAATCAGTCAGCTGAATAATGTCAGAGAATGTGTAAGTTACTCCTTTGTATTCTTGCAGCTTCAAGTTTGTTTGCACTGACTCAAGTTACATCAGATTGAAATGTTTAGTCTTATATAGCAGAGTTTTGGAAATACTCTATGTTGTGTTTTGACTGATACTATCATAGAATGATTCAAAATAGCAGCCTAGATATCTTGTATTAGAGCATCAAAATACATGGGACTGCTACCTCACTCATTGTTACATCCTGTGTACCCCACGTTGGCGTGCTTCATTTCACTGCAGATGTTATTTTGGCATTCCCAGTGGATTTGTGGAGATAAATCCTGTATAGTGCCCTTCTGATTTTTAAAACAGAAAGGTTTCAGGTCCCTTAGCCAGAGCTAGTGGGCTCTAGGGAAAAGGTTTAAGACTTCATATAGGTAGGAGGCAAATAGATAGGGGTAAATAGTCATCTAGGAATCTTTCTGGAGCTCTCTGGAAATCTGCTCCATCATAAATGAAAGCAGATTGTTGATTTCTTTCTGCCATAGACATTTAAGTGCTGAGAGCATTCCTCCAATTCTATTTTTCCAACTGGTAGCAATCATAACGATCTCTACTCAGATAGGTATGAATGAGCAGCATGGCAGAGGAAAAATCAACATATTAAACTTGTGCTTGTTAATTCTTCTAATTTGCTCTTTGGTGTTAGATAAATCATTTGACTTCTTCAGGTCTGTCTCCTCATCTCTAACATGGTAGTTGGATTAGATTATCTATCAGGGTCCTTTCAGCTCTAACATTTAACTGTTTTTTGCTTCTAAGAGGTGTGAATGCTCTATTTTCATTGAACTGCCTGAACACATCTCATATGAATAGTCCCTACCCCTGTTGCAAACTTCTCCTTGTGACTCTTTAGATACAGAAACTTCATAGTAGTAGGAGCTGTTTCCCCTAATGGTTACTGGGGATATTGACTAACCAAAGTGAAAATCTTTATTCAACGTGATACATGTAAAGTTCTTATTAATAGAAAAGTACCTGGCCCATCGTAAATAGTGTTCGTTGCTATTAATGTTATTGATCAGTCAGATGGGAGAAGCCACCTGTCTGTCTATCAAACTTCTTCAGTGTTTTGACTTCTTGACATGTTATTTTGTTAATTCTCTATTAAATGCCTTTATTTCTTATAGAAATAGGTCTACTCTAATTTATAGTTCTAGTTCTAGGCTCTATAGATTTATTGAGACTTTCAAGATACTCCCTGAAAAAGGAGTCCCAAGATCAAGTATGTTGGGGAAACTCAGCATATCTTATTTTCTATTAGAGAGTCACAATGCTCATTTGTCTGTTAGGATCTCTGATACTTACTACAAAATAAAAACAAAAATTTAAGCATATTTCAACAAATATTTTGAAAATGTATTTGTACATAGAACCCTTCTGGTGAAAGCTACATGTCAGTGAAAACATTTTAGAAAATACTGTTCTAATGCATTTCAAGTTTTTCTCTTTCTGACATTATCAACCATATGGAGGCTGAAATTACTCTATTCCTATTTTTTTAAGCTGTAATTTTATATTTACTTTTGTCATCTCTAGCTAATTCAGAAGAAATCATAGAGGGAAATTCTGTTGATTCATCAATCCAGCAAGTGGTGGGGAGTGGAGGCCAGAGGGTCATCACCATAGTGACCGATGGAGTCCCTCTGGGTAATATCCAAACTGCAATCCCTACTGGAGGCATTGGCCAGCCGTTTATTGTGACTGTGCAAGATGGACAGCAAGGTGAGTTGTCCCATGTGGACAATTGTTTATTAAAATATATTTTAGACACTTATATACCTCTAAAAATGAAGCATTAGGGCAAGTTAGGGGGAAATGGGAGAATGCCATATCCTAGATGGGGCAAAAAAGCTCTGAAAAAGGAAAAAAAAACTGAAAGAAGTCAAATTTTCCTAATATATATAAAATATGTGAGTAAAACCAATAACCTGATAGAAAAAAGAGCAAGTATTGCAAACTAGTAGTTCACAGAAAATACTTATGGTTCTTAAAAATAGGAAAATTTAAATAAAATTGACGNCCCATTTACTCTTTATCCCAACCCCTGAAAAAAACCAATTACTTTCTGTCTTTACAGATTTGGCTATTGTGCATATTTTGTATAAATGGAATCATTCAATATATGATTTGGGAGCTGGCTTGTTTATCATAAAGATTTCATGTTCATTAATCTTTTAGCATGTCAGTAACGCATTTCTTTTTGTATCTGAATAATATTTTGTTTTATGGATATGTCACATGTGGTTTACTCATTAGTGTAAAAATAGAGAAAAAATGAAATTTTATATAAAATATTCTAAATCAATCACAATCAGGTAAATAAGAAATAAATGTATAAATATTTTGATGATGGTTAATTTCAAGAATAAAGAGAAACCTACAATTACTAGGTCAGAAAATAAGTTGTAGAAACAAGAAAAATAATACATTGCCCTGAGAACTGTGAACATTTTTAAAATTTGAATGCATTAAATCAGTGGTTCCACCTTCATTTATCAATCTTTTGACATGTAATGCAGTAGAAGTAAGAGATGTGGGCTTGATCCCTGGGTCAGGAAGATCCCCTGGAGGAGGGCATGGCAACCCACACCAGGATTCTTGCCTGAAGAACCTCATGGACAGAGGAGACTTGTAGGTTACAGTCCATAGGGTCACAAAAAGTAGAACACAAATGAAGTGACTTAGCAAGCATGCACACCTGTATAACTTAAACATTAGAAAAAATGAATTATTGTAAAGCTAGAAGCTAAATTCAAAATTAGTTAATATAAAAATACAAAAGAGAAGAATTTTTTTAAATCAAGTGTATTTTCATTAAAAATACCACATTAGACACAGAAATGTACATTCAATCAATTTCAAACAGCATATATTTGAATAGCCCTTCTTCAAAGTAGGCTTCCCTGGTGGCTCAGACAGTAAAGCATCTGCCTGCAATGCAGGAGACAGACCTCGGTTTGATCCCTGGGTCAGGAAGATCCCCTGGAGAATGAAATGGCAACCCACTCCAGTAACTCTTGCCTGGAAAATTCCATGGACAGAGGAGCCTTGTAGGCTACAGTCCATGGGGTCACAAAGAGTTGGAAACGACTGAGCGACTTCATTTCACTTCACTTCACTTCTTCAAAGTAAGCAAAGCCTTGAAATTTAGTGTAAAAGGGCTAAAATTAGCCAAATTTGTTATATTTTTGCTTTATAGGCCCTCGATAGCTATCATCTTTTACCACAATGTAGTTTGATTTCTCTACAATACTACCTTGGCTTACTTCCTTGACTAATAAAAAGTTGCTAGAATTTACCATTTGTGAAAATGTTACTATGCCTCTTCTTACTTCATTTTCAATTTGTATAGCATGTTAATTTTTCTGTGTGCCTACCTTATGAATTTTAAATATGTTTTATTTTTATTACATTTAATTCGTTCACTAAAGCGTATCTGACAGGTGCTATCCAATATTGTATTTGCTTAGTCAATTTGAGACAAGCTTCTATATTTATAACTATTTTGTTCTGCCTAAAAATGTTGGCGGAATAGAATACTGACATTTTAAAGTAACAGAGATCATCTAAACAAATTATACCCCACATTAGAAATAGGAAGGGAAAAAAAGATGTCAAATCAAGGAAGACATATTATTTAAAAAGCAGTTCAAAATGGTAATATGCAAATAAATGGCCCAAATCAAAGGCAGAAATGACAATTATCTTTTAGTTGAAGTTTTAATGTTAATAAAGTATTCATCTTTAATGCTACTATAGTATACATAGGTAATCTACATTTATGGCTTTATATATATATAAAATACACATGTGTATATATATCAATATTAATATATTATAGTATGTTATATGGACTTCCTTGGTAGCTCATATGGTAAAGAATCTGCCTGCAATGCAGGAGACCTGGGTTCAATCTCTGGATTGGGATTATATCCTGGAGAAGGGCATGGTAACCCACTCCAGTATTCTTGCCTGGAGAAACCCCATGGTCAGAGGAGCCTGGAAGATTACAGTCCAAAGGGTAGCAANTATGGTAAAGAATCTGCCTGCAATGCAGGAGACCTGGGTTCAATCTCTGGATTGGGATTATATCCTGGAGAAGGGCATGGTAACCCACTCCAGTATTCTTGCCTGGAGAAACCCCATGGTCAGAGGAGCCTGGAAGATTACAGTCCAAAGGGTAGCAAAGAGTTGTATGTGACTGAGCAAGTAAACACACATGAGCACATGCTATATAATATCATTATATTGAGACTATGATAATGCCCAAGGTAAGATTGTGATAGAACATTGCAATTCTATGAGAGCAGAGGGAATGCCTAGTCTCTTATATTCCTTGAAAGTTAAAGAGATCTTGAAAACTGCATGTAATATTGTACCAATCCTGGAGGATCCTGCCTGTTACAGAGACTACTACAAACCCAATCTGGAATCAGTAGGCAGTAAAGATCTGGTTTTAGGGAGGGAATTTTTTGAATCTTTGTTTTACCTCAATTAGATAGAATTATATGATCCATAGTGCCAAAGAGTACTCACGTTTTTTTCCAAATGCCTGAATGAATGGAGGGGGAAGCTCTGGCCCAACTTCACTTTATAAGGTCTGGACTTTAATCATTATACAACATAGATTAGGGCTTCCCAGATGGTGTTAGTGGTAAAGAATTGACTTGCCAGTGAAAGTGATGCCAGAGACATGGGTTTGATCCCTAGGTCAAGAAGATCCTCTAGAGTAGGAAATGGCAACCCACTCTAGTATGCTTGCCTGGAAATAAAGATTAACAGACATAGCTTCAGCCTTTCTTGTCTTAGTGGAAGGGCTTTGCTCTGTTTCTAACTCAGGAGTTTATTTTTAATTTAAGAGTGTTCCAGAAAAACATCTATTTCTGCTTTATTGACTATGCCAAAGCCTTTGACTGTGTGGATCANATGAAACTGGAGCCTATTATACAGAGTGAAGTAAGCCGGAAAGAAAAACACCAATACAGTATACTGACACATATATATGGAATTTAGAAAGATAGTAATGATGACCCTGTATGTGAGACAACAAAAGAGACACAGACATAGAGAACGGACTTTTGGCCTCTGAGGGAGAGGGAGAGGGTGGGATGATTTGGAAGAATGGCATTGAAGCATATATACTATCATGTAAGAAACAAGGCGCTGGTCTATGTTCGATGCAGGATGCAGGATGCTTGGGGCTGGTGCACGGGGATGATCCAGAGAGACGTTGTGGGGTGGGAGGTGGGAGGGGGATTCAGGATTGGGAGCTTGTGTACACCTGTGGTGGATTCATGTCGATGTATGGCAAAGCCAATAGAGTATTGTAAAGTAAAATTAAAAAAAAGAAAAAGAAAAAAAAATAAAGGGACAGATATTGCACAAAGTAAAAAAAAAAAAAGGAAAATTTATTTCATTTATGGCAAGAGAAATATAAATACTGCACCAATATACCATTAAAGCAAGATGCTGTCAAGGGTATGGGGAAACAGGCATTCTTATAAATCACTGGTAAGAGTGTGAATGCATCCTCTGAAGAGCAAATTGTCAACATGTATCAGTATTGAAGCTGCACATATCTTCTGGTTAAAGAGTTATTTTCCTATGAATTTATATTCACACATACAGAAATGACTTATATACTAAGTTATTTGTTACAGCATTATTTGTAATTATCAGATTAAAAAGAACCTAAGTAGAAGTCATTATTTGTTACAGCATTATTTGTAATTATCAGATTAAAAAGAACCTAAGTAGAAGTCATTAATGGAACTGGATAAACTTCCCTGGTGGCTCAGAGGTAAAGCATCTGCCTCCAATGTGGGAGACCCAGGTTCGATCCCTGGGTCGGGAAGATCCCCTGGAGAAGGAAATGGCAACCTACTCCAGTATTCTTGCCTGGAGAATCCCATGGATGGAGAAGCCTTGTAGGTTACAGTCCATGGGGTCGCAAAGAGTCGGACACGACTGAGCGACTTCACCTTCACGTCACCTACTCATGCAATGGAATACTATGCAGCTATTAAAAACAATGAGGAGGATTCTTATATACCAGTATGGTCTGATCTCCAAAATACCTTAAGTGACAAGAGCAAGATACAGGCAGTGTGTAGAGTATGCTACACTGTATTTTTTAAAGGGATAAGTTTATATGTATATTTGCTAATATATTTGTAGACTTAGACTATCTCTGGAAGAACATTCAGAAATAACATTTAACATTGGTTCCCTTCAGGCAGGGTACTCAGGCAGCTAGAGATGGACGAGAAGCTTTTCAGTTTATATGCTTTTATAGCTTTTAATCTTTGAACCATCTGAATGTATTAGTTATTAAAAAGTACTTAAGTAAAATTTTTTTTTTTTAAAGAGAAACTAACATTACAACTTCATTCCTCAGAAATACTAGAGGTTGAAAAAGAAGGGTTGGTATCATTGCCTTTTGTGTCATCAGCAATTTGAGTTGGCCTAAATAATTTTGAGGATTTTATAATTTTTAAATTATTTGAATTGATGGATCTTTGCAGTGTGGGAAGAAAGAGTAGGAGTTAAACCTTTATAATCCAAGCTTTGGTATCATAAGTTCTTGGAATTTTATTTGGAAATATACTACTGATGTTTTTTGGACATTATCATTTAAAGTTTGGGGGAGCTCACAGAGTAGGTGAGAGACTACTTGGAATTAATTAAATGAGATGCAGTTTTGGGGTGTTTTTGTTGTTGTTGTTGTTGTTGCTTTTTTAAGATCAGAGTTGTTTTAAGGGAAAAAAATAAAAATTTAAGATCTGGCTTGTGGGATCTTAGTTCCCTGACCGGGGATTGAACCCACACCCCTTGCATTGGGAGCATAGAGTTTTAACCACTGGACCACTGGGAAGGTCCTAGGGGGAAAATTTTTTTTCAAGGTTTTGCCTGGATAAACTGCACTACTTTTTACAGATGCATTTAACCAGGCTCAAAGAATGAAAGCCAAAATTTTGTGAATTAACTGTAAGAAACTTTAAATTCCAGACAAAACTTCCATTTCCACTTAGCAGATATCTAAGCTGCTTCCTACTGCTATCAATTGATGCTATCAATTTTTGCTTTAAACGAAAATCATAATGCATCCCTAAAACCCAAATATAATTTTAACTTTTTATTTTGAGATAATTGTACATGTAATTGTACATGATAATTCATGTACAGTTGTAAGAAATAATATAGAAGGATCCCATATATCTATCACTCAGTTTCCCCAAGTGATAACATTTTGAATAATAGTACAAATATTTTGTACTATTTTGTGCATGTGTGCTAAGTCGCTTCAGTCGTAATTCAACTCTTTGCAACTCCACGGACTGTAGCCCGTCAGGCTCCTGCCGATGGGATTCTCCAGGCAAGAGTACTGGTGCGGGTTGCCATGCCCTTCTCCAGGGGATCTTCCGGATCCAGGGATTGAACCCGTGTCACTTATGTCTGCTGCACTGGCAGGCGGGTTCTTTACCGCCAGTGCCACTCGGGAAGCCTACTGTACTATTTTGTATAATATACAAATAGTGCAATATTACAGACAGGAAATTTACCTTGGTACAATCCACCAACCTTATTGAAAATTTTTTGCAGTTTTCTCTGCCTTCATTTGTGAGTTTGGTTCTGTGCAATTTACTGTATGAACACCACCACAGTTGAGACAGAAAGCAATTCTATCACGGGGATTCCTTGTGCTACTCTGTATCTACAGCCACTTCCCTTCCCACCCCATTCCTAACCATTGGTGACCACTAATTCATCTGTTCTCTATCATTATACTTTCATCATTTCAAGAATGTTATAGAAATGGAATCATATAGTGTATAGCTTTTTGCAATAGGGTTTTTTTTCCTCAGCATAATTCCCTTAAGGTCTATCCAAGTTGATGTTTGTATCAGTAGTTCATTTCTTTTTATTGCTGAGTAGTATTCCATGGTATGGATGTACCATAGTTTATTTAATCACTTAACTACTTAAGTTGTCTCCAGCTTTTAGCTATATATGAATAAAGCTGTTATGACTCATCATGTACAGGCTTTATAGAAACATAAATTTTCAGTTTTCTGGAGTAAATGTCCAAAAGTACAATTTCTGGGTCATATGGTAAATACATGTTCAGTGTTGTAAAAAAAAAAAAAAATTTCTACAGTGACTATACCATTTTACATTTTCACCAGCAATTTATGAATAATCCAGTTTCTCTACATTCTTACCAGAATTGGGTGTTGGGTGTTATCACTATTTTTAAAATTTTAGCTGTTCTGATAGGTGTGCAGTACATCTTGTATGTTGTATGCATATGTGTTGACCCTTTTCTCACTTATCCTTGAGAAGAGAAATAGTTAAATTAGATATATCTGATGGTAAACTGCTTTCATGAAAGTTTTTTTTAAATTCTTATTTAAAACATTATAACTACTTTAGATAAGTTATTCCTGCAGAATTGCAAGCTAAGTGGTCACAGCTTCTGATCTGTAGTCAGACACTTATATAAAAGCTTCAGACTTGGGTCTTAACTGCATGGCTTCCAAATCTGCAAATCATTGCCCTTCCTTTCTGAAGTCATCTTTATCTTTCTGTTTTTAAAAAATGTGCATTTGGCTCTGGGTCTTAGTGGCACATAGAGTCTTCATTACATCATGCGAGATATTTAGTTGTGGTGCACGAACTCTCTGGTTGAGGCATGCAGGCTTAGTAATTGTGATATTCAGGCTCCACGGCACACGGGCTTCAGTAGTTGCCACATGTAGGCTTAGTTGCTCCAGGTCATATGGGATCTTTGTGTCCTAAAGAGAGCTCAAACTTGCATCCCCTGCATTGCAAGAAAGATTCTTAACCACCAGGGATGTTCCTCTGAAGTCGTCTTAGTGCCTCTAATCCTTTCGATTTCTCTCTACAAAGCCATGCCTTACCTGTTGATTCTAAAATCCGAAGAGATATGAACAGTAAGATACCAGAGAATGTGTTTTAGTTTGTTTTCTGATTCAAAGTAAGCAAAATCTCTTTGTTTTACTATGTATTCATCACCTCCAATTGGTGTCCTTTGGCTTATAGTTCTAACTGTACCTGCTGGTCAGGTTGCAGAGGAGACTGTCATTGAGGAAGAGGCAGAAGAAGCAGAGAAATTGCCACTGACTAAGAAACCAAGGATAGAAGAGATGACAAACAATGTGGAAGAAAGCAAGGTAATATTTTTAGCAGTGGTAGAGAGAAGGCAAAGACTCGAAAGCCAGACTTCTCAAGGCTTGAACCCTTGTCTTTTTGTCTGCTCTTAGGAATCCTCACCTGTGTGGCTTACTTTTACAGGAAGGCACTGAAAGAGAGCTACTTCAGCAGCGCCTCCAGGAGGCTAATCGAAGAGCCCAGGAGTACCGACACCAGCTCCTAAAGAAAGAGCAGGAGGCAGAACAGTACCGCCTCAGACTGGAGGCCATGGCCCGACAACAGCCCAATGGAGTTGATTTTGCCATGGTTGAAGAGGTGGCTGAGGTAGATGCTGTAGTAGTCACGGAGGGGGAGATGGAAGAGAGACAGACAGAAGTGACTGGGGCAGTAGGGACCACAGAGCCTCATGCTGGAGTTTCCATGGAAACTGTTTCAACTTAATGTGCAAGGGCCACAACTTGTACTGTATCCATCTTTTTCCTCTTAAAAAATACAGAGGACAAACATTGTGTAAAAATTAAGAATGTCCTACTAAAGAAGAAAATTATAGCAGGGTACAATGCTATCGACTACAACTTGGGCTCAGGAAAGCTCTCTATGCAACTGGAAAATTTGAAGCCCAATTTAGGGAACACGTCTTCTGAGGGTCCAAAATAATAAGGACCGGATTTCTCAGCTCATACCATTGCTTGAAGCACAGTGGTAAAAGAAAGGTGGATGTTATGGACCGATTGTTTTTTAAATAACTGACTTTCTATCAGAAGATTTTGAAATAATATTTCTAATATGGACATACCCAGAGCCTTTAATAGTTGTACCATCAAGTGACCTGAAACTTTGCCTTAGATTTATGATGTGTACCCATTAGGGAAGAAACCTAGTTGGGAGGAGGGATTAGAGGTAAGCTTTGGGGAAGACAAAGAAATATATTCTGCTTCCAAAGGAACAGGCAGGCACTCCCCACTATGCTGAGTTAATTTCACTGAGAAGAAATCACCTAAGTAAATCTGCATCCACTGTGTGTCCATACCCCAGGTGTCAGTTTAAGAAGCTAAAATAGAATTTTTAAAAACTGGAAAGGAAAGAAAACTTGTTGATGTGGGACAAGTGTATGTAGATCCCAAATCCTCCAGCTGCACCTCTGCGATGCTGGAACATGTCCAGAAAAGAGGCTCATGGGGTTAGGAAACAGTCTGGTCTCAAGATACCAACTTTGCTTTGGCTAGATTTTATGAAATTGCAATGAGGAGGGTAGTCTGTTGTCAGAACAACTTGCTTCCAAACATTTATTTATGTAATATCAAGCTTTAATATCAACTTTTTTAAAAATATAAATTTATTTATTTTAATTGGAGGCTAATTACTTTACAATATTGTATTGGTTTTGCCATACATTGACATGAATCTGCCACGGGTGTACATGTGTTCCTCATCCTGAACCCCCGTCCCTCCTCCCTCCCTGTACCATCCCTCTGGGTTGTCCCAGTGCACCAGCCCTGAGCATCCTGTATCATGCATCGAACCTGGACTGGCAATTCATTTCACATATGATATTATACATGTTTCAATGCCATTCTCCCAAATCATCCCACCCTTGCCCTCTCCCACAGAGTCCAAA
>SJYV01055751.1:51938-84042 GCA_006410875.1 Neotragus pygmaeus
TTTTTAAAAATATAAATTTATTTATTTTAATTGGAGGCTAATTACTTTACAATATTGTATTGGTTTTGCCATACATTGACATGAATCTGCCACGGGTGTACATGTGTTCCTCATCCTGAACCCCCGTCCCTCCTCCCTCCCTGTACCATCCCTCTGGGTTGTCCCAGTGCACCAGCCCTGAGCATCCTGTATCATGCATCGAACCTGGACTGGCAATTCATTTCACATATGATATTATACATGTTTCAATGCCATTCTCCCAAATCATCCCACCCTTGCCCTCTCCCACAGAGTCCAAAGACTGTTCTATACATCTGTGTCTCTCTTGCTGTCTCGCATACAGGGTTATCGTTACCATCTTTCTAAATTCCATATATATGCATTAGTATACTGTATTGGTGTTTTTCTTTCTGGCTTACTTCGCTCTGCATAATAGGCTCCAGTTTCATCTGCCTCATTAGAACTGATTCAAATGTATTTTTTTTAATGGCTGAGTAATACTCCATTGTGTATATGTTCAACTTTTTAACTATGAAATTTTGTTGAGTTTGCTAAGTGTGCCTTTCTGTGGAACTTACATGGTATCCACTCATATGCAAGAAAAGACAGGAGGAGAGATGAAGGCTGAGGATGTTATATAGTTTTTACCCATCTGATTTGGGATGCGTATGTACACTGTTTTCTTAAGGTCAGGTCTTGTGTAGAGCTTTTGTGCTTTATAGGTGCTCAATGTGTTGGCAGAGGGGATAAGGACAACCAGTGCCGTAACGTAAGGAACCAAAGATTCTGGCCAGATCTTTGTCACCTTACTCTTTTCTCTCCCACCATGCCTGCTCCTTTTGCCTAGAGACTTTAGAAAGTGTTTCATTGCTGGGATTTCTTAGAGTTTTTGTTTTTTTTTTTTTAAAGAATGGGAATATGGGTGGAGAGAGAGAGAGGTTGTGGAGAGGTCATCATCCTGGACTTGCTTTGTTATAAATTAGAAGCAACCAGAGGGAGATGTGAAGGACAGGGAAGCCTGGTGTGCTGCAGTCCACAGGGTCGCAAAGAGTTGGACATGACTGAGCAGGCTGAATGAGAGGGAGATGTGCCAAGTAAACAGCTGAATGACTGTTTAGCATAAGATTTTCTTAATTAGCGATCATGGGGAAAACATGTATTCTTAGTTTGGAATAAAATGTGACAGTTAACAGGGTTCTATTTACCTTGATTACTGAAGTAATTTGCTGCAGTTTTCCAGAGGTGCAGAATCATTTAGGGCTCAAAATAGATTGTAAACATAACTCCCCAAACCAAATTTAACAAAAGTGAAAAGAAAAGTGGAAGTGAAGTCGCTCCATTGTGTCCGACTCTTTGCAACCCCTTGGACTGTAGCATACCAGGCTCCTCCATCCATGGGATTCTCCAGGCACGAATACTGGAGTGGGTTGCCATTTCCTTCTCCAAGGGATCTTCCGGACCCAGGGGTTGAACTCAGGTCTCCCGCATTGCAGGCAGACGCTTTACCTTCTGAGCCACCAAGGAAGCCCTGAAAGAATTGGCTATTAGAGGCTTATAGACAAAAATATCAATTTTAAAAGGAATCTTGGCTATGGGCCACCTTAGCTAGGTTTTCTCCATGGACCAAGTACTGAGCACTTTCCAGATGATCAGAGATTAGTCTGCACCATTGGGGATGGTGGAGAAATGCAGTGGAGCAGCCTAGGTAAGGGTGAGCGTAAAATGGTGGTTTCTGCTGTCAAATCGTCCTGTTTCTATTTGCGATGTTTTCCCTTTTTCTGAGTCCCTTTGTGAATCAGGTGCTAACAGTAAGCTGCTATTGTGTTCCATTTCAGAGCTTTAGCTTAACTATAGAGGGGCCAAGTGTTATTTTAGATGTGTTTTGTGTGTGTTCTTGGTGTATATATTGACTTTTGTTTCTTGTTTTTTTGTTTTGTTTTGTTTTTTTTCTTTCCTATTAAGGGGGTGGAGGTTAACCTTGCAGAAAATATCTAGGTCCAAGCAGCTTACTCTCTAAGGTAGCTTCTGATGGAGGTTGATTCCATCCAGCATGCCCTTCTGAGTATACAGAGCCTCTACTGTTTAGAGGTTCTTATTCTTTTTCTGTAAAAGCCTATCATTCCCACCCAGAAAAATATCTAATATAGCCCAAGTCATTTTTGATGATGGGGTCTCTGAGATAGGGGGTTTAAGGAGGGGTTGGGTTAGGGAGAGAGAGAAGGGCAATGTTTGGAAAGGGGTGGGTACTAAAAGGGCATTTATTTTTATTTACCTGGAATAGACCATTTAGCATTCCAGAGAAGGGAAATAGGATTTGATCTCTAGTTGTATTGCTATAGAGAGAATGGTAGGTCAGGATTCCTTGTAGTAGTTAATATTAATGACATTATTGGCAGTATCATTATATGATTTTGCATATTTTTCTGGATCAACCTTGGAAGTTGGGAAAATGTTGCTAGGTCTTCTGGGTTTGGGAAATCCAACTGGCCTATTGGCAAGGTTGGATTACAGAGACTCAAATAACAGACAGGTGGTTCAGAGATGGTACTTGAACAGGAAAATCTGAAACCTGGATGACTGCCTATTTTAAAATAAAGCTGCTTTAATAGTATCAGTATTAATATAGAAATTTTAGACCCTACATCTACATTATGGTTTTAAGCTTCCCCCTAAATAAGAGAAAGAAATAAATCTTAATATTTCTGTTCTTGTTCCCAGCTTCAGGGAAATTACTTACAAATGTATAGATGGACATTCCCTTCCTATCACTACCTCTGTGGGATCTCTTAATTATAATGCCATAGTTGAGGTCTCTTACTTGAAATATGAGAGAACTTGGCTTTAGGTTTTCTGTATTTTGAACTCAGCACCTCAGTTTCTTTTCTCTCTGTCATATCTGTTTCATTATTTTCGGCTTTGCCTTGCCCTCTTTTTCAGCCTTCACATTGCTTTATTTTTTTGTGTCTGCTCAGTAATACTAGAAATCAGTGGCATACAAAATGGCTTTCCTTTCTTTCTTTATATTGCTGTAAAAGAAATGAATTTACCAGAAGGCTCTCCAGTTGAAGTTAGGTATTTTGTGACCAGTGCATTTTTTTTTTAACACCACTTTGCTGCATGTATATTATTGTGTATGTTTATAAATACATATGAATTTTCCCACTTTTCTCTTTGTTTTGAGATCCAATTCTAAAAAGTACCTGGTAAAGGCTGGAAATATTTTTTATTTCATTAAACACTTTAGAGAGGGTTTCTTTCAATTCATTAAAGGGACTGAGGAAGAAAAGGCATTACTTTGGCCCTTTTCTGAGAGGCATACTCAACAGGCAGTAATGAGAAACCTGAGGAGTAAGGCCCTAGGGAGAGCCAGTACCTAGCTTTGCAGAGATTTCTTTAGCATGTAGTGTGATGACATCATGTAAACTGAAAGCTTCAGAGCAGAGTCGGGGGCAGAACTGGAGCTGCCTTTCCACAGAGCAAGCCTCCTTTCCACTCCTGTAGCAGCTGTTTTGACTGATACTTGCATAATTTCTTACACTTCTGAATAGGAAAGAAACTCTAGATAAATGTCCATGGCCGGGGGTGCAGGCATTCTATATATCTGCTTTTCCAGTTTAGACCCCTCATCCTTTTAAGAAAAGATCATTTTGAGAAATTTCTGTGGCTCTCTCCTAACAAACAACATCATGGATCCCCAGAACTCGAAGACCTGAGGCATATAGAGAACTAGTCCCAGAAGTTTAATCCTGAATGGCAATTAGTCTTTGTCCAGATTTATTGGAGAATGGCCTCCTGTTCTCTGTTCCTTGTGTAGACATCTCTGTATGGCCAGAAAAGGAGCTTCAGAATGGAATACAAGCCAAGCACACCTATGTACTGCTCTAAGCTCTTATCTATTTCCATTTTATATTTTCCCCTTCTGAGTTAGTATTCTATTTCCTGTGCCAACATATTTACCAAGAGACAGGAGCAAGAAGGATGTGAATTCAATTTAAGTAGCTTTGAACCTCTGGTACTGCCTTTTTTTTTTTTTTTAAAAGCCTCTCTAAGATTAGGAGGTGGGGTGATATCCCAAGATTGTACTACAGAGCAATTTGGCTTGTTAATGGCAGGAAATTGTGATTCCCTGTCTCTTTCTCCTCCCCTTCCCCTCTAACTACTTCTGCTTCTGTGACCCCATTGTTCTTATCTCATTGAGTCTTTCCCAGGCACTGGAACTTAATTAGTAGGTCATTTCTAATCTATGGGCCTTGTCTTTGCTCCTTCTGTTCCCTGCCTTCCCCACCACGTATTTTCTGTTTATTAAGTGGTTTATTCTTAATTCTGAGAATTAATCTAGGTCATGCTCTATATCCTGTGCTTCCTCACTGGTTTCAGGCATCTGGTTCTATCAGCAGTAATGATAACAGCTCCCTTCTCTGGCCTTGCCCTGTGTACTGTCCTTCTGCCAAGGCCACTTGCATTAGGCCAGAGAAAGGGTAGGTGAGGTGCTTAGCTTCTCAAAACCGCTTCAGTTTTACAAGTTGTCTGACAGCTTTATGTACAGTTTATTTTAGGAAAACAAACCTACTTCTCTTTTATTTAGGATTTTAATAAAATAGGGTTTGAATCTGATGAGCAAGTTCATGTGTGTGTGTAAGCATTTATGTGTATGTACACCTATACAAATCTATATTATATATACAATTTTTGTACTATCATTTAAAATAAAAAGGTATTTCTTAATAAAATGTCAAAGTCTTACCATTTCAAGTGTCACTGAAATTTTTTCCATCTCCTGAGCAAAAATTATATCTATTCNATGTACACCTATACAAATCTATATTATATATACAATTTTTGTACTATCATTTAAAATAAAAAGGTATTTCTTAATAAAATGTCAAAGTCTTACCATTTCAAGTGTCACTGAAATTTTTTCCATCTCCTGAGCAAAAATTATATCTATTCCCTGGTCCCAGATAAACCTTAAGAGCAAGTTTTCTCCATCCAACTGAACTAATGAGAATGGAACAGTGGGAGAGTGTTATGTGTTTTTTTTGAGGGGGAGGGCGGTGTCTTCTTTCCCCTGTTGAGGTCTCTTCTACGCATTCACATTCTCTACCTTTTCCTTATCTAGCTAGTTGACAGTTTTAACAGGCAGAGCAAGTTGAGGCAAAACAGAAGTGAGAATGAAGAGAGATTCTGACTGGGTTATTAATTTATATCTTCTTCCCTTCTTGATCACTCCCACCCCTAAAAACAAACAACCAAGAGAGGAGAGGAGTGGCTGAAGGAGATTATTCTGTGTCTTGTGTGGGAGTAAAGTCAATGCCATATATTCAGGGAGGGGGTGGGAGGCTGGGACAGTTGATTTGCTCTGCTAACTTCTAAGCTACTCTTGGTTAATAAGGTGCTTGGTGTTATCTCAGTCCAATTCAGCACACATTTACGAAGTAAATATGAGTAGCAGTCTGGTTGTGGTACAATCCCCATGGATAGCCAGGGCTGAAGGGATCTGTCTGGCTGGTTAGTAAGGTGTCCCCATCAGGTATACGTGAAAGTCTCTCAATCGTGTCCGATTCTTTGAGACCCTATGGACTATACAGTCCATGGAATTCTCCAGGCCAGAATACTGGAGTGGGTAGCCTTTCCCTTCTCCAGGGGATCTTCCCAACCTAGGGATCGAACTCAGGTCTCTCACATTGCAGGCAGATTCTTTACCAGCTGAGTCACCAAGGAAAGCCAAGAATACTGGCGTGGTTAACCTATCCATTCTCCAAGGGATCTTCCTGACCCAGGAATTGAACCAGGGTCTCCTACACTGCAGGTGGATTCTTTATGAACTGAGCTACCAGTGTATGGTGTTCTCAAAAGCTGGTCCATTGGCAGTAAAGATGCCTTTCTTAAATTGAGGGTAATACCAAAATCAAGAACATTTAAGTATCAGTAGTCAACATTAGAATCTCCAGATAAGCTCTCAAAGTCAATATTTAGGAAACTGAACACTTACCATGTATTAGGCTGCATGTGGATAATTGCTTTTTGGTAAATAATTCTGTGTACATATTAACTATAAGGTACATCTGGCAGGTACCTCTTAAATGGATATATGGTCTTTGTGGTGCCGAAAGAAAAACAGAAGTTTAAAAAGCTTTGAAAAGCAAAGAACTGAAAGTGTTGTTGAATCTGTAAAAGTGAGCCCTCTACTCCAAGATCAGTAGGTAGAAAATACAAGAGAAGGCTAAAGTGTGAGCAGCCTCGTGATAATTACACCTACTCAGGGTTTACACAAGATGTCTGATAGCTAACAGTTAGTTAAGACTATAGAGGGGGACTACCCTGATGGTCCAGTGGTTAAGAATCTGCCTGCAAATGCAGGGGACATGGGCTTGATCCCTGGTTCGGGAAGATCCCACCTACCTCAGAGCAACTAAGCCTGTGCGCCACAACTTTGTGATGTGAAGCCGTTTCGGTCGTGTTGGACCCTGCGACCACATGAACTGTAGCCCACCAGGTTCTTCTGTCCGTGGGATTTTTCAGTCAAGAATACTGGAGTGGATTGCCATTCCCTCCTCCAAGGGATCTTCCCAGCCCAGGGAACGAAATCCTGCATTGGCAGGCAGGTTCTTTACCACTAGCGCCACCTGGGATGCCCCCTGGGAGGCTAACCAGCATGGATTTCATCAATGGGTTCCCTGCACTTTGGCTTCCGGTTGGATCAGTCAATAGGAAGTTCTGGGCAGAAGACAGGATGGAGAAAAATGACTGAAATCAGTGTATTGATTTCCCAGTTTCCCTCCCTTCGGGTCGCCTGGGCCCCACTCCTTTGATTAAAGGCTCCTCTCAATGCTATCTCGTGAAGGCTCAGTAACCACTACCTCCCTTTGTCCTTTCAGGTGTAAGGCTGTTACTAGCCTCTAGTTACTAACCTATCCGTTGCCAACAATTTTCTAAAGTAGTTCTTTAAAAAAAAAGTAGCCCTTGATTATTTTGAACATGTCAATTATTTTCTGTTGGGACCTTAATACACCTGGTAAAAGCAGGTGATATTTTGGATTCATAAATTTCATATTTTATCCATTTACTTCAATCTTACTCTCATACATGTAACCTTAAATTCTTATGAGTCAACAGTTCTAAAGGGTCAACTGCTGGCTTAAGTAATAGAGAGTGACTCATACCTGTGTGGTTCCCAAGGGTAGGGTAGTGGTATCAAGGAGACATAAATCTGAGAGATAATAATAGCTCAGGCCCCTGTGACTTAGCTACAAAAGATGCTGAACAGCTTTTCAAGCTTTGTGACTGTGGAACCTTCTGTGTTTCAGGTCCCCAAAGCTTTATACAAGCTGATGGACTCTGCCTACTGGGGCCCTGGTTTCTCCATAACCTCCCAGGATGCCTCTAAGAAATCAGCTTAGAAATCCCTCAGGATGATAACTTTATCCTCCTGTTAGCACATTTTGTTTTTTTCTGAAGACAAAGTTTGAGCTAATATCCTAAAAAAAAAGACTATCAGCAGATTTCTCATTTAGGATCATGTTTATCCCTGTGTTGTCAGTGATAATTTCTTTCAATTCATCCCTTAATTTATTGTTCACTACTCTGTCAGGATGAGGTTTTTCATATGTGCTAATGAATTACCTTCTTGGTAGTAGTTTATTTGGGATAAGTAACTATTTCCCACAAGGCACTTAATTTAAACCTATATATTTATATAATGCTTTATAAACCCCTGTTGGCATATTTCTTTCCATACTTTACAAAAGAAGTTGAGGTACAGAGAGGTTAGTTGAATTTCCAAGGTCACCCACAAGACTATTAAGTGGCAGAGTCCAAGGACCGTTTGCTCTCACTGCAACATAGTTGCTTTCCCAAGCCCAGAAAAAGTTCTCAGAGTCCAGCTTGGGTACTCTTGACTAGAGAAGTTGCCATCCTTTAGAAATACTAATAAATGAACACCCTTCACAATTAAACTGAAACCGGGGCTTTAACCTGTAAATTGCAGCTGCCTGCAGAGTCACAAGGTTAAAATTCTATTATACTTTTCTTTGGGGTCTACATTGAAACCTGAGGATATTTTACCCCTTTCTTTGTGACCACCTTCAGGGCTGAACTGAAGAATTTGTGGGAATTTGCCCTCAGAGGGCTACGAAAGTGTGCAGTCTTTGAATTTTTCTTTGTCCTAGCTTGGTTTGACAGGGATAATGAAGTCAGGTGACTGAAAATGTTCTTTACTCCTTCCTTGCTCTCCTCTACTATCTAGAAACTAGCAATGATTTCAAAGTATCTTGGTTTAAGTAAGGCATCCAGTGAGGGAAAAAACAAAAACAAAAACCTGAGATCTAAAGGACCTCTCCAAGCTGGTGTAAACAAGCTTCAAGGAGAAAGACGGTAAATTCTTGAGGACAGCCGAATTTGGTGGAACTAGCTAACCAAGGTGTGAGAAGTATTCAGAGAGCATTTAAAAACCTTGAGGGGAAAATCTATAAGTGAAGTTTGTAAGGATACAAAGGGAAACAGATTGCTGAGTAGGAGCAGATCGCAAAGACAGGAATAATAGCCTAAGCGTGAGTTTGGAGGGCTCAGACGGTAAAACGTCTGCCTACAATGCGGGAGACCAGGGTTCAATCCCTAGGTAGGGAAGATCTCCTGGAGAAGGAAATGGCAACCCACTCCTGTGTTCTTGCCTGGAAAATCCCATGGATGGAGGAGCCTGGTAGGCTTACAGTTCATGGCATCGCAGAGTCGGACACTACTGAGCAACTTCACTTTCACTTTTTCACAAATCATCACAAGATACCAATGTCTTCTCCTTTAGAGTTTTCTCATACATTATCGTACTTGAGCCTCTCAACCCCAGTTTTCAGGCTAAGGCTAAGGGGTGGATCTTTGACTCTGCAGGATAACAAGGAGTAAAGGGCGGAGCTAGAAACCACCTCACGGTTCTTCAACAAACTGTTCCAAGCGGATTCCTGCCCAAGCCTTTTAGGCAAAGAACCGGGAGAGAGCCCGGCGAGATTTCCTTAGCTGCAAGGCGTGGACAGGCCTCTAGGCGGCGCCGGCGATAGGGAAGCCTAGGGCTCCAACCTTGTGGGATACTCCAGCCACGCGCCGGTAAAAAGCCAGACTTGTAAATCCGCAAAAGCAGCCACCGCCAGCTCAGGGACTTAAGTGCCCTTAGCTAGAGGTAGTGGGCGGGGCAGACTTTGTTCGTCCCTCTCATTGGCCCCCAGGAGTAACGGACAGGTATCTACAGCCAGCCCCGGCCAGAGGAATCGCACTACACACGCTAGCGCGCCGGGTTGGAGTGCTGCAGGGGCATTCGCTAGGGGAGGCTACGCAGGCGTGCAAAAAATCACGCTCCTCGGCGCCCCTCTGGCTCTGTGAAGGTTAACTGCCCCTTATGGAACTGTTGGAGCAAACCCCTGACTCCTCCAGGACTGAAGCATTTGCTGTTTTTTTTCTTCTTCTTCTTCTTTTTGTAGCCTTCGTCTCTTGCGACCCCCGTTCTTCCAGCGAAATTCTCTTTTGACAAGATTTCCTGATGCGAAACTTCAATCACTTACACTGCAGCTTCATTTTATTTCTCCCCAAATACCCTCCTCCCGCCCTGTCGAGCATTCTACGAAAAAGTGCATCTTACCTCGATCCAGAAACGGGCTTGGAGTACCCTCCCTAACCCCACCTAAATTCTACCCGGGGTCTCCTGGGCCCTGGTTCATCACGCACCATTTCTTCGCTTGCCTCCTTCAGGAAACCTTTCCTGATTAACCCCGGTGGGACTGCAGCCATCCTAATTACTCAGGAAAGAGTCAAGGCCAAGTTGAAGGCAGAAATTCTGGAGCAAAGGTGCTCAGAGTAGCCGACCGGTTCCCGTCCCGCCCCGCCCGCTTCGCGAGTAACGTCAGGCAGCGGCTCGGGGACACGGCTGTATTGGGAAGCGGAGGCTCCTACATAGTAGGAGGAGGCACGTCCCAGGAGGCCCGAGGACTCTGTACACAACGCGAGTGGCTCAGCCCCGGCCGTCCGCCGTGCGGCCCAGTCTGTGGAGGCCCGGAGAGGTGAGTTAAGGCAGCTTGGCTGAGGGAGAGAGGGAGTGGGAGTGTGCCAGTTACCCCTGAAAAGCTGGCTCACTGAGGGGGCGCGCTTCTCGCCTCCCACTCCTCTCTCGAGGACAGGGGAAAAGACAGTCGGCAGTCAATAAATAAACCCGAGGCGGGCAGGGACCCCGGGAGACTCTCAGAGTCCAGGAAGGCTGGAGGTGTGGAACTGGGAGGGAGGTCATCTGTCCTTGGAGACGCGTCCACGCTCACGGCCTCTGAGGGCATGGGCCTCGAGGGTCCCACTTGAGGCCTTGGAGCAACTCCCTTCAAAAGTTAAAATGGCTGCCGTTAGGGACGGCCGCCTGCGAGGAGGGCGCGACGAAGGGAGGCTTCAGGGGCCCCTGGGGCTTCTCCACGTCCACCCTCTTCAGGGCGCGGCCCCGGTGCCCCTCAGGCCGACCCAGGTACAGGAGGTGTCTCCCGGCACCCCCCGAGTACCTGGAGGGGCTTCCCGAGGGGACTCGGGTGAGCAGCGCAGGGGGTGCACGGTGCGAGGAGAAGGGCTGCTTCCGGCTGCCGCCCACCCCGAGCCGGGGAGCGGGGGCGGAGAGCGCAGGCCGGCCGGCGGGGGCCGGGCACTTGCCCTCCGGGGGCACGTCCAGCCTCCGAGGCGGGGCACAGTCCCGGGGCAGCAGGCTGGGGCTGGCAAAGAGGGTGGGGGCGGGCGCGGGCGGCAGCGGCCGCGAGGTGAAAGGGGCGGCGGCCGGGGGCTCGGCCTCCTTCCTGGGCGTTTCTTACATGATAGTATATTTGCTTCAATGCCATTCTCCCAAATCATCCCGCCCTCTCCTACTCCCTCAGAGGCCAAAAGTCCGTTCTCTATAAATANGTCCCGCCCCGCCCGCTTCGCGAGTAACGTCAGGCAGCGGCTCGGGGACACGGCTGTATTGGGAAGCGGAGGCTCCTACATAGTAGGAGGAGGCACGTCCCAGGAGGCCCGAGGACTCTGTACACAACGCGAGTGGCTCAGCCCCGGCCGTCCGCCGTGCGGCCCAGTCTGTGGAGGCCCGGAGAGGTGAGTTAAGGCAGCTTGGCTGAGGGAGAGAGGGAGTGGGAGTGTGCCAGTTACCCCTGAAAAGCTGGCTCACTGAGGGGGCGCGCTTCTCGCCTCCCACTCCTCTCTCGAGGACAGGGGAAAAGACAGTCGGCAGTCAATAAATAAACCCGAGGCGGGCAGGGACCCCGGGAGACTCTCAGAGTCCAGGAAGGCTGGAGGTGTGGAACTGGGAGGGAGGTCATCTGTCCTTGGAGACGCGTCCACGCTCACGGCCTCTGAGGGCATGGGCCTCGAGGGTCCCACTTGAGGCCTTGGAGCAACTCCCTTCAAAAGTTAAAATGGCTGCCGTTAGGGACGGCCGCCTGCGAGGAGGGCGCGACGAAGGGAGGCTTCAGGGGCCCCTGGGGCTTCTCCACGTCCACCCTCTTCAGGGCGCGGCCCCGGTGCCCCTCAGGCCGACCCAGGTACAGGAGGTGTCTCCCGGCACCCCCCGAGTACCTGGAGGGGCTTCCCGAGGGGACTCGGGTGAGCAGCGCAGGGGGTGCACGGTGCGAGGAGAAGGGCTGCTTCCGGCTGCCGCCCACCCCGAGCCGGGGAGCGGGGGCGGAGAGCGCAGGCCGGCCGGCGGGGGCCGGGCACTTGCCCTCCGGGGGCACGTCCAGCCTCCGAGGCGGGGCACAGTCCCGGGGCAGCAGGCTGGGGCTGGCAAAGAGGGTGGGGGCGGGCTCGGGCGGCAGCGGCCGCGAGGTGAAAGGGGCGGCGGCCGGGGGCTCGGCCTCCTTCCTGGGCGCCTGCGGGCCGTGCAGGTAGCGCAGCAGTTCCTCCAGGGTGGTGACTTCCACGGCCTGCCCGGGACAGCCGGGCGGCGGCGGCTTCACCAGCACGCGCGGCGCTGGGCCACCCGCCGCGTTCCCGCCTCGGGCGCGGCTCCGGCCCTCCTTGGCGTTGTTCCCGTTCTGGTTCCACTCCCAGGGACCCCCGGCGTGACGGAGGTGCTTGACTGGCAGCTCTGGCGTGGACTCCGGGGTGGGCAGGCAGGCCAGCTCTGGCAGGGGTACGCCCTCGGGAGGAGGCAGGAAGGTGGTGTAGAGCTGCGGCGTCTGGGCCCCCTCTCCGTCCTTGGACGGCGGCGGCGGCTCTGAGCCCGCCCCGTGCAGCCGGGCCAAGCTGCGGAGGGACAGAGGACGTGGGATCCCTGCAGATTCGATATCCTTGCTCCGCCGTCTGTGCGCTCGGCGACAGGCGCAGGAGACCAGGAGGCCAGAGACAGAGGCGCCCAGAGCGAAGGCGGCGGCCACACAGGCCAGGAGGAGTGGGATGGGGACTGAGCGGGAGGCTGAGGCTGGTGGGAGGTCCCGGCGAACGCCTGCTAACCGAGAGAGAGGAGAGATGGAGGCTCAGCGAAGGTAGGCCAGCGGGAAGACAAGTTCCAGTGTCCCTCTCTCCGACTGCTGCTCTGCTTTCACTCCGACACAGCCTTGACCCTCTTCAGGAGTCTCCTCCCCTGACCACTCAACACACACAGCCCACCCACCACTCACACACAAGCTAGAGCCTGGGCCTGGGGAGTCCCATCCCAGCTCCGGCCCCTGTAGCCATGCCAAGAGCAACTGCCAAACTCTGCCCGTGCTGAAGGAGGCAGGGCTGGGACGGCCAGCTCTGGGGANTATATATTACCCAACACTGCATGCTTATATTTAGGCTTCATTTCTAGTTTTATTATTTTTTCTCTACCTGTAGTTGTATAGTCAGAAAGGAAAGTGAAAATGAAAGTGTTAGTCCCTTGGTCTTGTCCAGCTTTTTACAATCCCATGAACTGTGCCTCTTCAGGCTCCTCTGTCCATAGAGTTCTTCAGGCAAGAATACTGGAGTGGGTAGGCATTTCCTTCTCCAAGGGATTTTTCTGACCCAAGGATCCAACCCAGATCTCCCCCACTGCAGGCAGATTCTTTACTGGCTGAGCCACCAGGGAGAACACTGAATACCAGTATTGCAGAAAAGCATTTTTGGAATGGTGTTTGTAATATTCTAGTTAAACTTATATTCCATAAAACACTCTTTTAAAGATAGAAAGCAGTTACAGTGAAATTTAAAAGGTACATACTTTTCCTATCCTTTTGCCCGGCTGGATTTCATAACCTTTCGCAAAGAGCCAATGAAAACCTTATATAGACAGTAAGATGAAAAAGAAAAAAATATCACCTTAATTTAAGTTAAAATTTATCTTCTAAGTAAACCTCTCCTAAAAGACAAAGTGCTTTGATCTTATTGAATTATACACATTTAAATGTAGACTCTGAATAGCAGCCAAGGCTGTGTGGGAAACCTTTCCACTAATAAACAGGGGACTGAAAGCTCAGTCAGCTACAGTAGTTTGTTTTTTTTTCTCTAAGGTGAAGCTTTGATATATTTCAGGATATTGACTTTCAGATAATAATATCTTTACTTCAGAGTGTTAACATGATGGAGTCAGAGGAAGACAGAGGTACAAATTTTTTAAAAAATTGACAAAACCAAAACACCTAAATTATTTAGCCTCAGAGCTCCTATTTAATTTTGTTGGATTTTCTCCTCAAGCCATGTAAATTATTCTCCAAATGAGAATATTCTTTTTTCTTCTTCTTGTTTCATTACAGTTTATTTTAATCCAGCTGTTCATGTCTTCCTGTGGGACAAGTAATAACCTACAATTAAATACAGGTGCTTTGTGAAAAGAGTACCCCTGTTCTTCCTAATTACTTGAGGGAAATACAAAGAAAGGAGAAAAGAGTGAAGCCTAAATATATTGCCTACTTAGTTAAATATGAGCTCTTTTTCCAGACATGAAAACAGAGGTCTGCTTTATATTAGGGATGTGATTCCCTTGGACAAGTAAAAGGGTTTTTTTAAGTATTCTTATTAATTGGTCTTATAAGGATAAAATTAAACAACAGTGATGGGAAAGTATATGTATTCAGTTGAAAAGAGCAAAGAACAAGAAGGAAAGAAGAAAAAAGGAAGAGAGAAGGGGGGAGAGAAAGAGAAAGTGGTAAGAAGAGAAAGAGGAAGGAATCAAGCAAAGAAAGGAAAAAAGAAAGAAAGGAGGAATTGAAGGAGGGAAGGAAGAAAAGAGGAAAAGAAAAAAAAATACAGTGGCTTCTATAAAAATGATTATGTAAAATTGTTTAACGTCTAACATGCAAAATAGTTCTGCTTTCATACTAGCTAACAACAAACAGAAGAGCTTCTTCTTACACAGTATTTTGTTGATTGAGAAGTTGAGAATATTGTATGCTGATTATTATCTATTATATTAAAAATATTTTCACTTTTTATATTTTCTTTTTATTCATCTACACACAAGCAGTAGATGAATTTCACATATGAGTAGTTACATTGAACACACTTTTATAATTACCAAAGTAGATAACTTAACACACAGTCTTGAAACACCAATTTGAAAAAAATCAACCTGACACACATTTTAAATTTCTTCAAAATGTTATTTATTCAGAATAATCATCAAGTGAATTAATAACATTAACTTCACAAAACAAAATGCCATATATGAATTTGCTTCTGAGTGAAACAACCAAATGTAACACATATAAAGGCAGGAAAATAACACTATAAAGTACCATGACCTTGCTTCCAATTTAGTTTTTTGTGTGTGTCTTACTCTTTGAGACCCCACAGACTGTACCACCAGGCTTCTCTGTCCGTGAAATTCTCCAGGCAAGAATACTGGAGTGGATTGCCATTCCCTTCTCCACAGGATCTTGCCAACCAGGGATGGAATGCTGGTCTCCTACATTGCAGGCAGATTCTTTACCATTTGAGCTACAGGGAAGTGCTCAATATAGCTTTGCTACTGCCTAAACCTAGAGTTAAGACAGAGTTAAATGGGATTTCCTAGCAATATATTCATTTAGAATCCATAAGTCTGCTTGTGTTTTTTTTTTTTTTTTTTNCAGCCCTCCCTCAGGTGCTGCAAGCGTCAGCTGCTAATAGCGTCCTCCTGACCCCACGTTTCCTCCTGGGCAGCGCTCAGCCAAGACTGACTCAGGGTACTAAAGAGTCATCCTTGTCGGTCTAAAGGTGGTGCCAGAGCCCTGGTGGGGGAAGTCTGAGGCTAGACTCCAACTGCACTCACACTGTTGCCTCGATCTTCTTCCTGCCCAAATCTGCTTCCCTAAGTCTGTGACAAGGCTCACTAGAGAACATTCCCTATTCTAGCAGATACACAAGAATCCCCAACTCAGGCTCTGCTTGCTTCTGGGAGAACCTGACCCATTCAGTTCAGTCATTCATTTATTGAACATCTCCTACTTGCCAAGCACTGGGCTGGGACCTGGAGATAAATACGTGACCATGACTGATTAGCTTCCAGTGGGAGAAAGAAGAAACAGGTAGATAAATAAGTAACTGAGTTAGATGTGAGTGATCTGAGGAAAGGAAAAGAGTGAAGTTCTAGAGATCTTGGGGGTGGGATACTATGGAGCCGGGAAAGAGCTCTCCCTAGGAGGTGACCTGTGAGTGTGGACTTGAAGGACCTGGACCCAGTGTGCACATAGTGTGGGAAAAGGGGGTCCACGGAGAGGGCAGGTGAGTGCACAGGCCCTAAGGCTGGAATAAGCTTGGGGCGAGGGCTTAAGGCCCTAAAAGACCAGAATGCCTGGAGTTTAGTGAGAGATTGGGGATGAGGGCAGGGAAGCAGGGAGGCTGAGGGTGACCTGATGAGTCACAGCCAAGGTTTCATTCTCAAGACAATGGAGACCTTTGCAAAGTCTTAGGCAGTGAAGAGATAGAATCCACTGGTACTTTTACAGGATTGCTCTGGCGGTCCTATACAGAGGGGCAAGTGTGGCGGTGGCCATAGAAGCTGAAACAGATGATTCTGGTGCCCCTCACCACCCCCGCTGCCCACTGGTGATTCCAGCTGCAGCTGATAAACTGAGGCCAAAACCTCCAAATGCTTGTGGCTCCTGTCTGCTTTCTGCCTGTGAAGAGCTCACTCGACCTGCACAAGACAGCCTGAGAGGAGGGAGCAGGAAATTCAGGACTCAGGAGGCAACTGTCTATCAATGGGACAAAAGTCAATGATCAAGTATTTCAGGCTGCTGTCCTTGGGAGAGACTTCTCCAAGGGTAGGGTGGCCACAGGGGTTTGTAGCCGCAGTAGAAAGACACCCTGGGTTGGCTTTTCCTCTTTCCTGTCTCAGCTCCTAAATGTATGGCTTGCTTACACTCAAATCCTTCTCTTTCACTCTGTTCTTGAGGGAACCCCATGGAAGACAGGGGAGAGAGGATGGTGGCTTGGAGTAGGCGATGGCGGAGACGATAGAGACCTGGAGACGGATCCAGGACATATTTTGTAAGCTGGGTGACAGAACAAACTGATGGATTATCTGTAGAGGGTGAAAGAAAGGGAGGAATCAAGGATGACTCTCAGAATTTCAGCTTGAGGATTGATGGTTTACTGAAATTGAGGAGAATGAGGGGACAGTTATGTGGCAGGAATTAAGAGGTCAGCTCCGCTGGATTAAATTTGCAGTGCCTGTGACACGTCAAAGTGTAGATCCCACAGACACTTGAAGCTATGAATCTGGAGCTTGGGGCTGAGGTAAGGGCTACAGACATCAATTTGAGAGCCAGCTTAGAAACGGTATTTTAAGACATGGGCCTGAGTGAACGCCTGGGTGAGTGAGTAGCTGGAGAAGGAAAACAGGCTGAGCAGAAGAAAAGGAGTGCCTTCATCTGTCCTTCTGAGCCTGGGCTCCGAATCCCATGGGATTCTTGGCACAGTTCTTAGAGGCTGGACCCAGGAGGCCTGCCATGTACAGTCACAGATTAGACACTGCACAACTCCTGGGAATGCCACCTACATAAGCTGCAACGTGAAAGGGACCGCCTCGAGTTCAGCTACAGTCTTCCCGCCATCCATGCCTCTTTGTAAGACCAGAGTATGGACAGAGCCCTACATAAGCCACAGAGAGGAGTTTCTGAGAGCTCAGTGGAGGAGGAAATTTCAGCAATCAGGACAATCAGAGATGGCTCCCTGAAGGAANGTTTGTTTAATAAATTATTTAAATGTAAATGGTAAAAATAGATTATACAATAAAGATTTTATAGAACAAATTCTGAAATGTTTTCCCTAGAAATAATTTTCTAGTAGTTCCAAATTTTTCACTGAAGATAAGACTTTGAGTTGAGCGAAGTATATTCTAAATCCATGATGATATCTATTTTGGAGTTTTGTTAGGACTTTATGTTATGTTTAAACTTTTGTATTATGTAGGGAAAATATTTTAGTTTGATAAAACTATGAACTGATAAAATTTTCAAAATGATGGATAGTTTCTTTTTTCCCAACCAGAAACCAGCGTTCTCTTCATAATTAAAGTTATATTGAGTAATAACTCAGTTTCAATAATTTCAATATGCCACTATCCTAAAGCAAACTTCATTTATTATATGTCAAAAATCAAAGTAAATCTGTGATATTAGAAGTACAGCGCCTTTATGAATGATTCATTGTTTAGTGTATTAACTTATGAAAAGGAAAATTAGCATCATAATTCTTCGATAGCTAACTTGAAACTTATTTTTCTATAAGAAAAAGATAAATTATTATTTTTAATATTTAATATATATTAAATAAGCAATGATTAACTGATGAATAAATTAACCTTGGAGTGCAAAAAAAAAACCAAGCAAAGGTCTGNATAATTCTTCGATAGCTAACTTGAAACTTATTTTTCTATAAGAAAAAGATAAATTATTATTTTTAATATTTAATATATATTAAATAAGCAATGATTAACTGATGAATAAATTAACCTTGGAGTGCAAAAAAAAAACCAAGCAAAGGTCTGTACAATTAATTTTTAGTTTTTCTTGCCCTGAAACATATTGAAAGCTCTTTTTCACATCAAAGGGATATTCTATAATTTTGTATGTCAATAGAAATTTTGCACAAATATTGATTTACAAATTAGTATTTCAATGGCATGCTTGTATGGTAATCAAGCTTAGGAGTACTTGCATTAGGAAACTTAGATCTAAACTGATTTTGATGCATTTATTAAAATCTGGCATTTGGATTTTGTATAAGTAATTTTAAAATGATAGTCTGTATTTGATGGAGTGTTGTGTGCTTTTCATTAATTTTCTTCCTTTAGTATATCCATTCAACTACCAAATAATAGCTGATCCTTTCTTATAAGAGCCCAGAAGTTTAATTTTTTTTCATTTTTTAGATTTCAAATGATTTGTTACAAGATAAATGCTCTGAGGTATTTTTCCATTTTACAAAGACAGAAATATAAAGTCTTTAGAATCATTTGATAATCTTCTGTGATATAATTCCTACCTAATTCTTCAATTTCATAACATTTCTTCATAGGATTCTTCAATCTAGTTTTTAGAACATCACTTCTTTTGTGACAAAACATTAGATTTTTCCCTTTTATTACAATGCACAGGTGATGTGCCCATTAAATATTTGATGATTAAATGAGGGATCGAGTGAAAATTGCTTCCACTGTCACTCCTTTTGTAAAATATTTGCTAATCTATTACTCTTTATGTACTTTCCACTGTTCTGGTGACATGTTGAATTTATGCCAATATGGTGCTTATAATGTTCTTAAAGATAATTCAGTATGAACTCATCACTAACCACCTCTAAACTGTATACTTGCAATTATATGCTATCTCTTATTTTTAATTGCCTACTTCATGAGTACTCTTAGTCTCATTTATTGCTGAATAGCAAAGTGTGTTAGTTATTCAGTCATGTTCGACTGTTTGCAACCTGTAACTCGCCTGGCTCCTCTGTCCATGGAATTCTCTAGGCAAGAATACTGGAGTGGGTCACCCTTCCCTTCTCCAGGGCATCTTCCTGACCCAGGGATTGAACCCATGCCTCCTAAATTGCAGGCAGATTCTTTACCACCTGAGCCACCAGGAAAACCCACTGAATAACAAACTACTTCAAAATTTAATGACTTAAACTATTCCAAACTTGATGACTTAAAACAGTAGTCATTTTGTTTTTTTCCTGTGAGCAGTCATTCAAGAGGGCTTAATACTGATAGGTTTTCTTTGCTCCTCATTGAGGTTGAGGATTTAATATGGCTTGATATGTCTAATCCTACATCTAGGATGTTTGAAATGTTGAGACTTCTTTGCACTCATAATCCATTATTCGTAAGAACTTCTCTTTCCTTGCATGGTTGTGGAACCCTCCATTCTACAGAGTATTCATTTACATCTAGCCTCCTCAGTATTATAATCTAGGTTTCTTTATATAGTACTTGAGGCTTCTTGTGAGGGTGAGAAAGGAAGTTATAAGACTTCTTAAAACCTAGTCTCCAAAGTCATTCTACTTCATCCTACTTAAATCACAGGCGAGCCATATTCAGTGTCGGAGAAATATATTACACCCGTTGACAAGAAGAAAAGCAAATTCCATTGCAAAAGTGAAAAATCATGGCATCTATCTTTGAAAATGATCTTCCCCAGGCACTCTTTGCATGATAATTAACTTTCTTATTCTATATTTCTCATCTGGAAAAGAGAAGTTTGAAATAATTGATTTCTAAGATTAGTTCAGTTCAGTTCAATGACTCAATCGTGTCTCTTTACGACCCCATGGACTGCAGAATGCCAGGCCTCCTTGTTCATCACCAACTCCCAGAGTTTAGTCAAATTCATGTCCATTGTGTCAGTGATGCCATTCAACCATCTTATCCTCTGTCATCTCCTTCTCCTCCTGCCTTCAATCGTTTCCAGCATCAGGGTCTTTTCCAGTGAGTCAGTTCTTCACATCAGGTGGCCAAAGTATTGGAGTTTCAGCTTCAACATCGTTCCTCCCAATGAACATTCAGGACTGATTTCCTTTAGGATGGAATGGTTGGATCTTCTTGCAGACCAAGGGTGCTCAAGAGTCTTCTCCAACATCACAGTCCAAAAGCATCAATTCTTCGGTGCTCAGCTTTCTTTACAGTCCAACTCTCACATCCATACATAACTAATGGAAAAAACATAGCCTTGATTAGACAGACCTTTTTTGGCAAAGTAATGTCTCTGCCTTTTAATATGCTGTTTAAGTTGGTCATAACTTTTCTTCCAAGGCACAAGCATCTTTTAATATAATAGCTGCAATCACCATCTGCAATAATTTTGGAGACCAAGAAAATAAAGTCTGCCACTGTTTCCACTGTTTCTCCATCTATTTGCCATGAAGTGATGGGACCAGATGTCATGATCTTAGTTTTCTGAATATTGAGCTTTTTAAGCCAACTTTTTTACTCTCGTCTTTCATTTTTATCAAGAGGCTCTTTAGTTCTTCTTCACTTTCTGCCATAAGGGTGGTGTCATCTGCATATCTGAGGTTACTGATATTTCTCCCAGCAATCTTGATTCCAGCTTGCACTTCATCCAGCCCGCGTTTCTTATAACTTTCTATGAGCATTTCTAAGATAACTTTCACTAAAATATTGGAAAAGCTCTTTGGGTCTAATGGATATGTTTAATAAACAAGAAGCATGAGTTTCTACTTGTATATTCTATGGCAACACTGGACTGTTTCCTAAGCAAGCTAATAAATAACCAAAAAATTATTAAGAGAACACCACTTTTGCTAAATTTTTAATAAAAAATTAAAAATAAATATCCTGAATTTTCAGAAAATTATTATTTTTTATCTTCATAAGTATAATTCAGGAAGATTGGCTTCTTTAGTATTAAGTTGTTAACAGTTTNATAAATAACCAAAAAATTATTAAGAGAACACCACTTTTGCTAAATTTTTAATAAAAAATTAAAAATAAATATCCTGAATTTTCAGAAAATTATTATTTTTTATCTTCATAAGTATAATTCAGGAAGATTGGCTTCTTTAGTATTAAGTTGTTAACAGTTTTGATATTGGTAATAATCGTGCCGTCAGTCTGATTTGTACTAGATAAATTAACAGGCAAGATATGTCACCTTAAAATTTAATGTTTATATACACATTTTTCAAAATGTGCATAAAGGCATTTTATATAGAGAATTATCTCTTTGTAATTTGTATTTACTTATGAATACATTATTACAATAAGTGTGAGATGATATGTTAATTATTTTTAATTAACTGTCTACAAGTGTACTTTCAATAAGCCACATGTACATTTTTATTGATTTCTAATTTTTCTATGCTTTGCTTGTTCTGATCATATTTATTAGGAAACATTGTGAGGGATATTTTTGAATTTATTGATAATTTTGGGTTTATATTTTCTATATTCTTTTTTATTCTTATAGTAATTCATTTTTACTACATTATAATAAGTATTTATGTAAAATAAATATGAGATTTTCTTTTCCTTTAATGCAAGTAACTCTTCTAGAATAGCCCAAGCTGGGACAATGCAGAGTAAATACAAATTTTACAGTTGCTAAACTCTTCTTGCGTGTTTACTTCCTCCTCAGAATGTACTATTATTCATGTTATAAACAATGGGCTATAAGAGGAGAAAAAATGATTGATTTGTAGTCCCACCTATTTTAATAATGAGTTGTATGGCTGTCTTATTTTATTGAGAAATGCATTGATCCATACACCCCAGTTGATAAATAAGTAGAAAGTTGGATATGATTTAGAAGAAATTACTCCATAAAGAAACGCCAGCTAAACAAGAATTTGTTTCATATGTTTTCTCCTCTTTAACACAGTGTGTTAGGCTATAGTTCAAATAAGTATTTTTTACATTTTTTACAGGTGACTTGGTGGTTTTAAATTTCATATAACCCTGCTTCTAGTGACTTTTACATCTTTTTTTATACGTGTTATCTTTAGGAAGCAAGTTTCAGGGAAATCAAACAGCTATTGAGTTACTCACGGAATTTAAAGCCCAAGATCTTTAAAGCAAAAGATTGGTATAAATCTCAGATAACAGAACTATTTACTAGCAGATTAAAGATCTGGAAGAGACTGTGAGTTTGTTCCATTAATCTCAAGAAATCTTTACCTGCAAACTATCCTGTCCTAATGCTATGTCAGTATCAATTCAGAAAGAACACACTACTTGAAAATCCAGCTAGAAGTAAATTTCAGAATTATAGTTTTCCTCTATTCTTTTCCTCTATTCACCTATTTCCTTCTTTATTTTATCTACTATCTTTATTTGCTTAATTTTTTCTTACGGTGTTTTAATTTTGTATATCAATGATATTTCTATTTCTAAATGAAGAATGCAATCCTATAATCTCCTTTGCACTTCGTTATTAACAGGATAAACTTAGAAATGTTTTTAGGTCACTAGGCCACTGTGAAATTCTAAAGGAAAATATTTACTATGTGCACATCTGTCAGCAGTTGGTAAGATAAGAAAAATAAATCAATTCTTAATAAAAACTGGTGTGCAGATTATCCTATAATAAGGTATGCTTTGGACTGAAAAGGGCAAATCTTTTGAGATTATAATGACTATACTTTGTAAAGTTGAAATCTAATTTCTGTTGCTACACAGCATGACTTGACATAAATATTTTTCTTCTTTAATATATTTCATAGTTTAGAATAGTTTTAGGTTCAGAGAATACTAAGAAGGTGCACAGATTTTCCACATATACCCTGGTCCCAGATATGTATAGCCTCCTCCACAGTTAGCATTTCCCCTACCTACAATGAGGAGAAGGCAATGGCACCCCACTCCAGTACTCTTGCCTGGAAAATCCCATGGATGGAAGAGCCTGATAGGCTGTNAGCAAATGGGGGAGGCCTGGCCAGCTCTTTCTCCCCCTCCTAGGTTCTCCCCTTGCTGGGAAGAGAAAACAGCCCTTCTCTCTCCTCCTGGCCCTGCAGCCACCTCTGGGGAGTGGCCAGGGTCATAGCCAGATTCTAGCAGGGGGCTGGGGAAGGGAGGGAGAAGGGGAGACCCGGCTGGGGACAATAGCAGGAAGCCTTTGGGCTGGTCGCCTGCCCCAGTCCACGTTCCTCTAAGGATGGGGTGGGGGTGGGGGGCGCATCAAGGAGCCTCAGGGAACAGGGCCTTCGTTTCTCCAAGACAGTTCCCCTCACCCTTACCTATCAGCCCCAGGTTCGCTACCTACTCTCCCTCCCACCCAGCCCCGAATGAGGATAATCCAGGTGTCTAGAGCCTTGCCTGAGGTGGGCCTGAGGCCAGGGCCTCGACGTGTCTCCCCCTCACTGGATCTGGGGCTCGGAGAGGGGCGGGTAGCAGTCTGGGCCGGGACCGGGTCCCAGAGCCACGTTAGCGGGAGGAGGGGCTGGAGGGGCCTGCAGGCGCAGATCGAACAGGAATGGGAGCGGGGGTTGGGAGCGGAGGCGGGTCTCCGAGGCCAGGGAAAGGGCCAGAGGCTTGGAACCGAGGAGGGCGGGCCTGCGGCCAGCGCAGAGCGGGGTCCGCGGGCTGGAGATGCAGTCGTCAGCCGGGCTCTCCGCCTTGCGAGACCAAGGTCTAACAAAGCCCCTGGGCAAGTGGTGTGAAGGAAGGTTATGGGCTCTAGGACTAATGTTCCTCGGGGCCCATTCCCGACTCTATGATCAAGTCAACCCCTCTGGGAGGTGCTCAGACTCCCGCTTGCACAATGACAGAGGTGCAGGCGGAGCATCAAAGTCTGGAGCGACGCGTTCTCCTTCCCTTCCCTGCAGGGGAAACGCGAGGGTCCGGTTCCCCACGGGTCTTGAAGCCTTAATCTCTCTGCTGGGGAGGCAAGAGACCAGGTTTTCCACCCTCTATATGATGCACGCCTCAAATAATGCCTTTCGCGCTCCTCAATGCGAGGGATGCGACTCGGAGAAGCCAGGTCACAAGAGGCGCCAAGACCTTGCGCCCCACAGTGCCGTAGCGAGGCTCCCCTCTTCCTTCGATTCACTCCAACTCCGCTGACCCTCCGTCATCCAAGCACGACAGAGCGCTGGCGCCCTCCCGGGTCCCTCTGGCACTTCGAAGCTTACCCCCAGCCTTCGGCGCCCCGATCCTCCCCGCCTCCCTGCAGCCCCAGCCCTACTCCGGGATACTTGCTCCGAGATCCGGGTCAGCGGGAGAGATCGCAGCGGTCGAGCAGCGGCCGCGCACCGCGCCGAGTTCTCAATCGGTTGGGGCCCCAAT
Organism: Neotragus pygmaeus; assembly: GCA_006410875.1. Lineage (NCBI taxonomy): Eukaryota > Metazoa > Chordata > Mammalia > Artiodactyla > Bovidae > Neotragus > Neotragus pygmaeus. Next base: position 76,123 of record SJYV01055751.1, read on the forward strand.
GAGATGTGGTGAATGTCCGAATCGGATGGAGCTTGGATCTGGGCTCCCGGGCGCTGTCAGGTCGCGCGAGTCCTGGGTCCCAGTCGCAAACCCCACTCCCGCCGCGGTTCCGCGGAGGAAAACAATGCGACCGCCCGGAGCTCTGGGCCGGGCCCCAGCCGCCCCGCCCGCCTCGCGACCGGACCCGCCTCCGGCCCGCCTCGGGTCCCCATTGCTAGTCGGGCTCTCGGAGGCCGGCTGGACCCGCCTTCTCGACGCCTCTCCACCAATAGTTCTCGGGGGAGGCGGGGCGTCGGGAGCACCGCCCACCTGGAGGGCCCGGCCGGGAGGCTGAGGAGGAAACCGCAGCCAGGCGCGAAAGCCGCGGACGGTCGCCGAGACCTGGTCAGAGGAGGGTTCACACGCTTTAACGTGGAGAGGCCCGGGGAAGAAATCTCACAAGAGAGGAAGGAACAGCAGCTGGGAGGAGAGGCAGACAGGAAACCCGAGGACCTCGGCCGGGCTGGGCTGTCAGAGCCGGCGTGACCCTCCCTCTGTTTTCTCTCTCCAACGCCTTTGACTACCCTGCTCCTGGGTACACCTCTCCCTTACTCTGCCCCCAAACCTCTCCCCTCCTCCTCTCCACTCTTTTTACATCAAATCGTTTATTCTTCTCATGTGCCTCCCCTGGTTCATCCCGACTCGGGTGAGGGAGACCTAGCGTGCATTTGAAGGCTTGAGGCCTGGAAAAGGAAAGGAAGATGTCGCCAGGAATTTGCCTTATCTTCATCATCTCCCCTCCTATCCCTACTATCAAAGCAAGACGTACTTAGGCCAGTAGGCCAGAAACTAAGGAGTCAGGAAGTCAGGGTGGCCAGCAGTTAGGCTGCTGGTTGATGGAAGAGGACAGGTGAGGAGGGCTGAAGCCAAAACGGAGATGTGGAGACTGGGACAAACTGATTCAGTCACACAGAAAGAGGAGCAACATGGGACCTGAAAGAAAGGAAAAGTAATCAGCTGCCCCAACCCCACATATCCTTACTGCCCCACAGACGAGGATTAGCGACGTCCCGTTTTTCCTCAGGAGGCCCTGGACATCCCTCCAAACAGCAAAACTCCCTTTCCTCGATTCCTACCCTCTATAAAGATCCTTTGATTCCAGGAATGTCAGTGGGGAGGAAGAATGAGGCTACTTCAGACAGCTCTGCTTAGCTCCCACCTTGGTATTGCCTGCTAAGATTCTTCCCTGCGTGGGGTCTGGGACAAAAGACGTTCTCAAAATTCCCAAGATAGTGGGTGGCATGGGAGACATTGATATTATTGGATAGTTTATCTGAGCAGACACACACACAGACACACATCCTGGTCTGTGGACTTGAGGAAAGGAGAGGCAGGGGTTTGCTACTCCTAGACAGTCTTTAATGGACTGAGATCAGGGTGGATAGCATTACTGACTTGTGAAATGAAGTGAAGTGAAAGTCACTCAGTCATGTCAGACGTAAACATATACACACACAATCACAGAGACAGAGATGGAAGGTGAACCAATGAGATAAACAGAATCAGAGACAATGGGACTGTCCTTACACAAGGTTAACTGCCAGGGGATTCTTGGGTCCCAAGGAATTCAGTGGTCAGTCAGGGCTGTTTTGGGAGAAAGACGCCTCAGAATATAGAGTCACATGGAGGTCGAAAAAAATGTCCCCAGTTCCTAGTACAGGGCTTCAGCATAATTTGCTTCCCGGAACTCCCTTGGAGGCCCAGTGGTTAAGACTCTGTGCTTCAACTTCAGGGAGCATGGGATTGATCCCCAAACATTAAAATATGTTCTAATTGAATAGAATAGTGAATGAGGATTAAGGTATAACTCATTTGAAGTTTTAGGGCCCAACTAAAATCTCAATTCAATCCAGTAAATATTAAGCCCTTACTTCAAATATAATCTACTGTGGAATGTGGTTGGAGGGTTTAAGAAAACACCATCTATTTGAACTAAAACAAGACTTATATGTACTGAATGATTAAAAAGCTATACCAAATCTCAAAAAAAAAAAAAAAAAAGTCTTCCCCCCCTCCTCCCACCACAAAGTTACATTGGACATAATTCCTAAATGAAAAAAAAAGACAATAAGTGCCCTTCAGGGTAACTGCAGGGAAAGATGTTGGATACATTTTATCACGGAGGCCCCGGAAAACCTGGGTGGGAGTAGGCTTGGAGCAAAAGAAAGGAGAAAATGTTTCAAAGATCGTAGCTTCAGCAAAAGCCTTTACTTGGTGAGCAAGGGGCCTGAAGCCTGGATAGCAAAAGGACCTGTGTGACTTGATATATAAGGAATATACTAGTAGAGGACAGGGGAAGAGGGAGACAAGCTATGGAAGGCCGGGAATACCAAGGTGAGTAGGTTAAAGTAATTTGACAGGAAAAGGACATCATTTCAAGTTCTTGAATAAAGGTATTACCGACAAAATACTTTATTTTAGCAAGATAAGGAGATCTTCTAGCAAGAAAACACAAAGGTTCAAGGACAAGGGGAAAGGCAGTGAGACAAGGATGGTAGCTTTGGGTATGTAAAGAAATGGATGAATCTGAGAGCTATTTCAAAGGACAAACCCAGATGACTTTCTTCCTACTCCCCAGGGTCTTCTGGAAAAAATCACAGTCCCATAGACTAGAGCCTTTTATAAATTCAGCATCTCCAAGCTTGGTAAATTACCCTCTCCCAGTCCCTACAAATAGCTGTCTCAAATGCTTACTTCTTTCCTCAAGTTCCTTTCCTCAGAGCTTCCTTGCTCATTTTAGCAGAATCCATCTCTCTCTTCAGAGAAAAACAGAGATAGTAAAGTGAGAGTCTCACCAACCTTTTGCCCTCTAAACACGCACTTAGCTGCCCCCTCACATCCGTCTCATCCCAGCAGGTGGGGCATCAGTACTGCTTGTCTAAGGTTCACCATTCTGCTTTACTGCAAGCTCCACACACACAGGGCCCGCCTATGTCTCTCTCACCTTTGTATCCTTCGCATTTCAACACGGCTTGGCACATTGCAGCTCTTAACTGTTAATACATTGGTTGAATAAATCTGATTCTGTATATCCTCCTTAGGGGTTTTATGCCACATAGTTTCAAATACTTTCTTCTTTATTTCTAATCTCTCCTTTTCTACTGACATCTTCCCCTCTGCATATATACATACTCAAATATCTCCCATGATGAAAAGAAAAAAAAAAAAACCCTCTAAACTTTCCCTTGATCCTTGCCTGTATTTAGCCATCACTCAATTTCTCTCTTTCCTTCATAGCTAAATTTGTAGAGCTAAATTTGTATCTATTCTTGCTGTATCCATTTCCCCATTTGTCAATTATTTTGATTTCGGCCCCCATAACGCCATTGAAATTGTTCTCATCCAGGTCACTGATGACCTCCTTGTCACATTCAATGAACAGCTTTTCAGTCTATCCTTTTGGCTTCTTTATGGCATTTGGTCAGATTAATCTGTCCTTCCTTGAAATGCTCTCTTTTGCCTCCTGAGTTCTTTCTTTCAACAAAGACCAGGGACTTTATAGATATATTTTTTAAGTGAATGAATGGCTTCATTTCTATTGATATGGTCTCTTTTTCTCAGCCTTTCTGACCTCTCCTTAAATATTAGTGTTCCCAAGGGTAATATCCTTAGCTACCTTACCTTGCTCTCCACACCATCATTGGTCAAGATAATACATACCAACAATTCTGATAACTATTTATGTGTGGCTCACCATAAACTCTATTGCTATTCAATCTCAGTCTTTCTCCTGAGCTCTAAACTCACTTTTATAATTGCTTACTGGATACTTCCATTTGGATTTTTCAAAGGTACGTACCATTTAATCTAAAGAAGGAAGCTTGTCTTTTATCTTTGTATCCCCAGCACTTAAGTCATAATGCCTGGCACATAGTATATAGTAAGTAGAGAAAGAAATAAATGCACCAAAGATGTGAGCTACCTCCAGCTATGTCAGGCCGAAGTCTTGCTTACCTGCTTCAAATCATGTTGAACTTTCTCTTTCCAAACTGTTATGTGAGTACTGATCCTAACCAGTATGATAAAAGTATGGTAAAACCTCAGCTAAGGAGAAAAATAGGATTGTTCCACTTTGAGTATTTCTCCAGATAGTTACCAAATTAAGTGCAAAACATTTTCATTCTGTTTCAAATAGACATTATTCAAAAAGATAGTATTAATTTTCTATGGATGATATAGTGAAAAGACCATAACCAGGAGTCATTAGCGCTTCCCCCAGTGGCTCAGCATAAAGAATCTCCCTGCCATTCAGGAGCCACAGGAAACATGGGTTTGGTCCCTGGGTAAGGAAGACCCCTGGAGGAGAGCATGGCAACCCACTCCAGTATTCCTGCCTGGAGAAGCCCATGGACAGAGGAGCCTGGCAGGCTACCGTCCATGGTATCACAAAGAGTTAAACTGAAGTGACTCAGCACACATACACACACAAGGGTCATTAAGACTAACCTTGTAAATAAACTGTTTTATCTCTAAGGCAGAGTCTGTCACCTGTGAGTGGACACTACCTGCCTGCCTAGTTCACAGGATAAAGTAAGGTAAAGTAAAGGTGAAATGTTTTATAAATCTCAAAATGTTTCACACATTTAAGGTATCATTTAACCAGATTTTTGCTTACTCAGAGGAAGTTCTGTGAACTTAACTGTCTAGGTAAACAGTGAGGACCCCAAAGTCTAGAATGTTTGTGTTAATACTCTTGGCTTCTCTTCCTTCTAGCCCTAAATGCTGCAATTTTCAGTGGCCAGCTTTTTTGTTTTCCTTCTCTTTGCTTGCTATCTGTGTCAATTCTCACTGTTATCAGTGTTTTTGCTTCTAAAAGATCCTCTTTGCCCTTTTGTTTATTTTTGGCTGTGCAGGATCTTTGTTGCCGAGTGGGCTTTCCTCTAGTTGTGGTGAGTAGGGGCTGCTCTGTTGCAGTGCGTGGGCCTATTGTGGCGGCTTCTGCCGTCACGGAGCGTGGGTCCCAGGGCATGTGGGCTCCAATAGCTGCAGGTTCTAGGCTCTAGAGCACATGGGCTTAGTTGCTACACAGCAAGTGGGATCTTTTTGGACCGAGGATCAAACCCATGTCTCTGGCACTGGCAAGCAAAGTCTTCACCACTGAGCTACCAGGGAATCTCTTTCTTTTAATTTTCTACTAATTATATGCTGTGGGGTGGGGATGGGGATCTTTTCTTGGGATTCAAGCTATATTCAGAAAAGGCAGAGGAACTAGAGATCAAATTGCCAACATTTTATGGGTCATAGAAAATGCAAGAGAATTCCAGAAAAAATATCTACTTCTGCTTCATTGACTCTTCTAAAGCCTTAAAGTATGTGCATCACGACAAACTGTGGAAAATTCCTAAAGAGATGGGAATACCAGACTACCTTATCTGCCTCCTGAGACATTTGTATGTAGATCAAGAAGCAATGGTAAGAACCAGATGTGGAACAATAGACTGATTCAAAATTGGGAAAGGAGTACATCAAGGGTGTATATTGTCACCCTACTTATTCAACTTACATGCAGAGTACATCATGTGAAATGTCAGGCTGGATGAAGCACAAGCTGGAATCAAGATTTCCAGGAGAAATATCAATAATCTCAGATATGCAGATGACACTACCTTTATGGCAGAAAGAGAAGAACTAAAGAAGCTCTTGATGAAGGTGAGGAGAGTGAAAAAGCTGGCTTAAAACTCAATATTCAAAAGATGAAGATCATGGCATCTGGTTCCATCACTGCATGGCAAATAGATGAGGAAACAGTGACAGACTTTATTTTCTTGGGCTCCAAAGTCACTGCAGATGGTGACTGCAGCCATAAAATTAAAAGATGCTTGCTCCTTGGAGGAAAAGTTATGACCAACCTAGAAAGCACATTAAAAAGCAGAGACATTCCTTTGCCAACAAAGGTCTGTATAATCAAAGCTATGGTTTTCCAGTAGTCACGTATGAATGTGAGAATTGGACCATAAAGAAAGCTTAGCACCAAAGAATTTATGCTTTTGAACTGTGGTGTTGGAGAGGACTCTTGAGAGTCCCTTGGACTGCAAGNTGCCTGGAGAACCCCAGGGACAGGGGAGCCTGGTGGGCTGCCGTCTATGGGGTCGCACAGAGTCAGATAGGACTGAAGCGACTTAGCAGTAGCAGCAGTAGCTACCTACAATGGGTGCATTTTTTTTTTACAATTCAGGAGCCTATATTGACATCATTGTAACACAAAGTCCACAGTTTCCATTAGGGTTCACTCTAGTGTTGTACATTCTATAGCTTTGGATGGATTTATAACAGATGTATCCATGGTTATAGTATTAATAATTCCCTAAATCCTTTGTGCTCTAACTATTCCTCTGCATTCCTAGCCTCTGGCAAACACTGATCTTTTTACTGTTTCCATGGTTTGCTTTTTCCAGGATGTCAATATGATTGTTATCATACAATAGATAGCCTTTTTAAATATAGCTGCTTTCATTTAGTAATATGCATTTAAAATTCCTCCATGGCTTTATCTCTTTCTTCTTAGTAATGTACAGTATTCCATTATTTGGATATAGAACAATTTATTTATCTATTCACTGACAGAAAGACAGTTTAATTGCTTCCAAATATGGGAAATTGTGATGAAAGCTACTATAAAAAACTTTCATGTACGTTTTTGTGTGTTTATAAATAAAGTTGGCTTAAAGCTCAATATTCAGAAAACTAAGATCATGGCATCTTGTCCCATCACTTCATGGGAAATAGATGGGGAAACAGTGGAAACAGTGTCACACTTTATTTTTTGGAGCTCCAAAAATGCAGATGGTGACTGCAGCCATGAAATTAAAAGACGCTTATTCATTGGAAGGAAAGTNACATCTTCGAACAAGTCAGTTCTCTGCTTAGCTACATCCCTGGCCTCCACCCACTGGATGCCTGCAGAAACTGCGACAACCACAAATACCTCCACGCATTGCCCGACGTCTCTTGGGGCCAAAGTTGCCCCCAGTTGAGATACTCTGTGTTAGAGGCTAGAGGGGCAAAGAGTATAAAAGTGCGTCTTTTTAAAGGAGCTCGTGGTCTTCCCAGAACCTCGGTGGCACAGATGTTGGTGGGGACGGGATGGAAAGCAAGCCTGCTACAACAACCCCTTGATGGTAATGGCATCTGAGACTCTCGAAACCACAAGCAAAGGCCTCGGAAGTGTAAACCTATTCAGGCAGGGTTAACAGTGTGAGGTAGATTGCTACTTTTAAATATATATCAATAATATATGTGTGTGCATGTATATATAAATGGTCAATAGCATATTGAATTTTTTCACACTGTTTATCCAGCATAATTTGCAGTTGGTCTGTATTTGATTAAATGCCATCGTCTTTTATGTACGAGTTACATAAGTAAATAGAAAAATCATTTACAGTCCAACGCCCCATGAAAAATTAATCTCAGGTCTGTCCCACACGGCCATTCTGAGAAGCCATGTGGCTCACTGAACGTTGGGCGGGGGTGGGGGTGTCATCCGAGATGCTCTGCAAACTCCATTTCTCCATCTTAATAAGCTGGAATCTTCAAGAATGTTCCTCGAGTGTGTGGATTCAAAACTATAGTTGATGGTTTTTTTAATCAAGTAAATCTTGCAGAAGTTTCAAAACAACAAATTATTTAGTATGTTGCCAGACCGGAAGCTTCTCCTGGGAAATCATTTCCTTGGTTGTAACATTACAGAGTGTGAAAGCGAATCCGCTGCACTGGGGGCCGGCACACCCCAAAGGGCTCTAGTTTCACCCCTGGAGGGTCTCTGGGAAGAGAGGGGCTGACTGTTTCCCTCTGAGCCTCGGCCTGGCTCTCAGACCGGGACACCCTCTGGGCTGGCCCTGTGCCCTACGTCCACACACACCTCTCCAGTGAGTTTTGGAT
>SJYV01055751.1:84047-227835 GCA_006410875.1 Neotragus pygmaeus
ACCATGGAGTCCTTCAGTTCCAAGAGTCTGGTGCTACAGGCAGAGAAGAAGCTACTGAGTAAAATGGCAGGGCGGTCTGTGGCTCATCTCTTCGCGGATGAGACGAGCAGTGAGGTGCTAGATGAGCTCTACCGCGTGTCCAAAGAATACACACGCAGCAGGCCCCAGGCCCAGCGGGTTATCAAGGACCTGATCAAGGTGGCGGTCAAGGTGGCTGTGCTGCACCGCAGTGGCTGCTTCAACCCGGGCGAGCTGGCCCTGGCAACCCGCTTTCGCCAGAAGCTGCGGCAGGGCGCCATGACAGCACTCAGCTTCGGGGAGGTGGACTTCACCTTCGAGGCCGCCGTGCTGGCCAGCCTGCTGACCGAGTGCCGGGACGTGTTGCTGGAGCTGGTGGAGCGCCACCTCACGCCCAAGTCCCACGGCCGCATCCGCCACGTGTTCGATCACTTCTCTGACGCCGGCCTGCTCACGGCCCTCTACGGGCCTGATTACACCCAGCACCTGGGCAAGATCTGCGGCGGGCTCAGGAAGCTGCTGGACGAGGGCAAGCTCTGAGAGCACCAGCCCCAGCGCGCTCCTTCTGGGCAGAACGGCTGACTGAGACAACTACACACACCAGGCTTCTAACCCTGCGCCTCTGCACTAACGCTTTTCAATCTCAGGTTCAGTCTTTCCCAAGAGGGCGTGTGACTCTGAGACTACCCCACCCCCAAACTCCTGGTGGAGAAGCCGCAGTGCTGAGGGTTGAGGCCTCTCTTGCCACTCCAGCCCCAAGACCGGAAACAAGCTGCCTGAAAAAGACGAAGTGAGACTTGGACCTCTGTTCCCCCCGCAAAGGGCCTTTCAAACAGGGAAGCCCCCTCACCTCAGAACCAGGGTAAGAGGGCATAGCCCAGCTAACTCTTCCGGGACACTAAAGACAGCTGGGGGGAAGGGGACCCTGAGAGACATTCTAGACCTTCAGATCTCGGCAGAGTCTGGAGGGATCCTAGAGGCTCTGCTCCAGAGGGCAGGAAGAAGGGGCTAGGGCAGGGGAGAGTCTCACAGAGGAAATAAAACTATTAAAACATGCACAGGGCTCAATGTTTAATCTCTCCAGCTTCTTAAATCTTATACCATCACAGAGGAAAGAGGTATATAAACACCACTCATCTCACCTCTCACCATTTCCATACAGGAGACTGAGGCATATTTCCAATATCACTGGGGTTTCTTTGCCTACTTCTGTTTAAGAAACTCAAAAAAACTGAACCACACATCAGTGCTACAAATTGCAAATAAATACGTAGTGAGGAGCAAGGCATAGATCAATAGGCTCTGGTAGGAAGAGGGTATAACAAAGAGGCTCCCTTGGCAAAAAGATTCCCACAACTGTCTTCCTCTTCAAACTCAAGTCAATTCTTCCATCCCTTAGTCTCACACAGGCTGAAGAAAGGAGCGGATCAGAGGGGTGAACTGGTGGCACGGAGGGTTTCAGACCCTACACTGCTTTTTGTTTTTTTCTAAGAGCAAGAGTTGTGAAAAAGTTACAGGGACCTGATTAGTCAAGACTAAGCCCAAATTCTTTCACTTGAGATTGGGGGCAAGGCCCAGCACAGTCTGCCACTCCCTGCAGCAGGGCTAGACCACTGGTGGCCCATTCTCAATACCATGGCTGGCTAAGAAGGTGGGGGAGGTGGACTGGAAATCACTGGCTCACTGCTCCTGGGCTCCCCGCATCACAGGGCTACAGAAATCCCAGTTTTCAGCTAAGAGTGGGAAACAATAAGATACAGCAAATAAATATTACTTCAATATAGCACCAAATAAATTAGGTAACAGAGTTGGAGATGGGGAGGAAGTTAGGGGCTAGGGGAGTCCCTGCCTCCCTTGGCTCTAAGGCCAAGGAATCATGGAAAGGACGGGAAGGGCAGCAGGGATGTAAAAAGACCTTTTGAGTCTAAAGACCAACTCTAGACTCAGCCCAAGAACAGAGAAGGGGTCTATTTCCCATCCCCTACTCTTGCCCATAGAACTGCTCCAAGCCAAGGAACTCTTGATGGACAAGGAGGCTGGGGAGACAGCAGGAGTACAGGGAGGTAGGCTGGGAAGCCGTGTTCTTGAGCCTCACCTCAGGCTCCTCTCTCCCTCAAGATGCTCCTTCAGCATCTGGCTTGTCTCAATCAGTTCTGGGGACCTCAGAGTTTGAAGATTTCATCTTCCTGGTCCCGAAGTGTCCGGGTCCGAGAGGTCTGGGTCAGTGGCACAGGACCTAGGACTGCTCGTTGCTGCATCCGAGGAGAGCTCAGGTGAAGACTCGAATCCTCCCCAGGTATCCTGCAGCCAAGGAAAAGGGGGAAAAAGCAACAGATCAAGGGAAAAGACTGAGACGGGCTGAGTGAAGAAGTAAGTGGGAAGCTGTCTTCCTCTAATACACATGAGCTGGTTGCTTTACGATGGAGTCCAACACCCTCTGGATAAATCCTAACCCTAACGTTCCTTCATGGATCATCAGAGCAGTAAGAACAGCCAAATATTTCCTTCCACTGGGAACACAGAATCATTTTCCAGTGCCTCCACCCATTCCAACAGCCATGGGCTCTGCGAATTGTCTTGGGGCCACCTGAGGGAAAGGCTTTACCTTGCTTCTGCTGACACTGGGCTTACTTTGTGTCTGATCAGGTAAGGTTGGGGGAACAGAGAAATTTATGGAGGGACTTAAAAGGACCCATTCAAGACTCACCCACTTTCCCCCTTTTTCAGCTTCTGGGCAGCAGCCTTCTTTGACAGGCTGATCTGTGAATCGAGCTTCTTAAGGAAATCAGAGGCAGAAAGGTCATGCGTGGGGGGCTCCTGGCCAGGTGTGGGAAGGACTTCACCATTGGCATGTCCTAAACTTTTTTCTCGTTTCTTCCTCTCGGCTGAGTGTGGTCGAACTTCATCCTTACTTGGCTGTACTGCTTCTTCTCCATCCTTCTCTTCCTCAGAATCCAAACCATTGAACAGATCTCTGGGCTCTGTCAGGATGGGGATGTAGAGGGTTTTCTTCAGGAAGATGGAGTCATTAGTATAAAGGCGGTTTGCACGCTTAATCTGTTCCATCTTGTAAAAAAAAGTTACCACAATTAATGACAGTAATAATGATCCACCTTATATTTGTACAGCATCTCATGCCTTTTAAAGTGATTGTTCAGAGTCTTATCTGGCCCTATAACAACCAAAATTACAGAGGGCTGATATTATCCCTATTTTATTGATCAGTAGTTTTTCACACTTTTTGGTTTTATGGCCCCTTTATATTTTAAAAAAATATTGAGGAAAAAAGCTTTTACTTATGTTAATTACATCTATCATATTTAAGGTATTATAAATTAAAACTTAAAAAATTTAAAACACTGTTAAATGTTAACATAAATATTTTAATGAAAAATATTTTCTAAAACAAAAATAGAGAACATATAGCAAGAACAGAGGGACTGTTTTACATTTCTGTAAATCACTTTCATGTCCGACTTAACTGAAGACAACAGGCTTCCCATGTCTGCCTCTACAAGCATCTGCTGCAGTATCACAGGTCACATGGCTTCTGAAAATCACAGTGTGCACTCACGAAAATAAAAGAGATGCATAAAGTCTTGCTATTATTACTATGGCAATAATTTTGACCTTGTGGACCCCTAGAGAGTCTTAGGGACCCCTAGATTTTGAAACTACTGTAAAGGTGAAGGAACTCATTCTGAAACTAACTAGATTCTAATGACCTTTCTAGCTCTTGGTTCAAAGGCAGTGGAGCGACATCCCCATATATGATACTTTGAAAACTACCATAAAGATGAAGGAACTGAGGCTCAGAGAGGTTAAGTGACTTGCCTAGTGAGCTACTGATAGAGCTAGAATTCTGGGCCTTTTTACTCCTCCCAGGAATGCTTTTCTTATTTATTTTGGCCATGTTGCGAGACATGTGGGCTCTTAGTTCCCCGACCAAGGCTGGAACCCATGCCCCCTGTAGTGGTTAAGGCCCCCTTAACTACCAGGCCTCCAGGGAAGTCCCCAGGAATGCTTTTATTATAATATTAATAATTTCACTGATCAAATATTTATTTAGTGCCTATTTATTCATCACTAAACACAGTGGCTGGCATCACCATCTATATCTACCTGCCTCCCAAGGTAGAAATATCACTGTCATCCTTAACTCTTTCTTTCACCATCTATACCCAAGAGGTCAACAAAAATGCTGCAAAAATCTCATCTCTGGTCTCAGCTTCACATTGTCATTGACTTAGACTCATTATGTCTCATTTGGGTATTAAGTTTTTTAACTGGTCTTCCTCCCTCCATTTCAACTTGTCTTCTACCCTGCTGATATATATCTTTAAAAAAAAATTTTAACCTGATCAATCCACTACTTTGCTTATGAACTTTCTATGGCTCCCCACAGGGTCAGAGATAAAATCCAAATTACCATTCAAGGGCATTCTCAATCTCGCCTTCATAGGAAGTCCAGCCACACCTCCCTTTTGCCACTTACACCTTTTGTCATCCTGAACTTTTTATTTTTCTTCCAACATTTCATGATCTTTCACACTCTTGTGACTTTATCTGCCTGGAACGCTTCTCCACTACTCCCTTCCTGGCCTGGAAAACTTCTCATCAACTATCATTCCCTTTGTGTTACCTTCTTCAGGGCTCCCAATGCATACTGTAAATATTGCCATATTAATACCTATCTTATTATACTGCAGGCATATTTGTCCTGTGCAAACTGTGAGTCATTTAAGGGCAGGACTGGTGACTTCCTGTCTCTGTATCCCTTAGATTCTCCTCAACATCGCACAAACTTGGCACACAGCAGAGGCTCATTAATGCTTTATGAGTAAAGAAACTAGATAATAAAATATAGAAACCACAGACACTGTATATCAGTATTTTATTACCCGAGGCCAGGCAGCCAGTTTTACTAAAAATTCATCCCATAAAGGCACCAGTTTGGGAGATCATAATTCTTATAACTATCCAATATCAAAGCTGTTTCCACTCTAGGCCAAGACTACTAAAATAAACTTGACTAACAAAATCTTATGCTATAATGAGTTTAAAAATAAAATCGGATTGATCTGAACAGTAAAAACACTTAAAAGCGGCTTGCAGTTTTATACTTTCACTTTGCCAAGCACTTTGATGCTATTCATTTTATTTTGCCTAGATAATATCCTAGGTCCCTTCTAGTTCCAAGATGATATGAATTAATTTGTGAATTTTCTGTTGCTTTTATTACTTCCCAGAAGTACCATATATGGGGACATTGTTCCTCTGTCTTCAAGCCAAGAGCTAGAAGGTCATTAGAATCTAGTTAGTTTAATAGAGCAGTTCAAAGTGAGGATTTTATTTTTTTGGCCATGCAACACAGCATGTGGGCTCTTAGTTCCGGACCAGGGATTGAACCCATACCTCCTTAGCGACTCATTTGGAAAGACCCTGATGCTGGGAAAGATTGAGGGCGGGAGGAGAAGGGGACAGAGGATGAGGTGGTTGGATAGCATCACCGACTTGATGGACATGAGTCTGAGCAAGCTCCAGAAGTTGGTGATGGACAGGGAGGCCTGGCATGCTGCAGTCCATGGGGTCGCAGAGAGTTGGGCATGACTGAGCGACTGAACTGAACTGAGGACCCAGCGAAGCCAAATAAGTACATAAATTTGTTTTTTTAAAGTGACATTCGTATGCCCATGTGCCGGAGTTGAGGAACAGAGATACTGTGTAGCTTGCCCAGGATCACACAGCCAGTATGTTGTAGAGCAGAGATTTTAAGCTGCTTTTCATTGTTACATTGCATCATTGCTCAAATAAAGCTTCTCAGAAGACAATATCTCATGTTCGTTGGGTGTAGTTTTTTTAAAATAGGGAGAGATACTAGGGAACAGTGAGGGCCGAGTAGAAGTTTAAGGATCAGAGCCAAAAAGGAAGAATCTGGATGAAAAATAAAGTCTGTCAGCTCTGGTGATTTCCCTAGCCTGTGTTATTAGGCAATGTCGTTACAAGTAGGACAGGGACTTGAACACGTAAAAATAAAAGCTTGCAGAGTTTAACCAGGACAAGGCTTTTCTATTGACCTACTGGGAGTTTGCTTGGGATGGGGATAGGGGGATGGTTACGTTCCTTCTACTCTGATTCTCAGAATCTGGGTTTCATACAGTCTTAACCACTGGACCACCAGGGAAGTCCCATGAAATGAGGATTTTAGAACAAGACAACTGGGTCTGAATCCTAGCTCTAACAACTGGACTAGTTGTATATAGTTTATAGCAAGTTCTCTCTCAAAGCTTCAGTCTCCTTATCATTAAAATTTTGTTTTTATTGAAGTATAAATGGACTTACAGTATTATATTAGTTTCAGATGTACAACATAGTGATATTTCTTATCTTTAAATGGAAATGGTCACATCTACCTCATAGTTTCATGGAGATATTATGAGATAATAGACCTTGGCATATACTAAGTGTTCCTTAAATGACAGGTAGGTAATAAATTAGGTAATTTATTTACCTAAGTTTTTTATTTTTTATTCTTATTGTACAAATGGTGAGGAAACTGAGGCCCTAGACAGTGAAGTGATTGACTATCCAGTCACTCAGCTAACAAGCAGCAGAATGAAACCAGAACCTAGAACTTTTCTTTACTAGACTACAGAGCTTTTCTGTACTCAGAAAGATACAGGGCAGTAAGAAAACCTCAAACAATAATTGTTGAATCACTAGCAGCAGTTTCCTTCATTGCACAGCATCTGAGCCTCTGCTGGGATGAAAGGACTGCTCAGTACTTTCAAATCCATTTCCTTTATTTAGGCCATCCCTCTACTTAAATGTTCACTTTACTATACTCCCAATCTCCAGTGTGGAAATTTTAGCCAGACTTTCATTCATTCAAAAAACATCTATTAAGCTTCTATGTGCTGGGGATTATGTCAGGCTCTAGAGATATAAAATTGAAAAGAAATAGTTCTGTCCCTTAGAGTGCAGGCTATTGGAAAGACAAAGATGTACAGGATGTAGACCACTGGATTACTTAGGTTTATAGAGAGGAGTATAGAGAAAGGGATGTCCAAGTCTCTGAAGGCCCATTGTGATGGTCCCCTTAAAGTCTGCACTAATGTCCCCTTCCAAATAAAAACCAGTCTTCTTTCCTGACTTTCCACTCTTTGTTAACACCTCTACAAACTCACCACAATCTGTCACCTACAATCATTATTTGTGTGCCTGCTCACTTCTTCAGTTCAGTTCAGTCTCTCAGTCATGTCTGACTCTGCAACCCCATGAACTGCAGCATGCCAGGCCTCCCTGACCATCACCAACTCCCGGAGTTCACCCAAACTCATGTCCATCGAGTCGGTGATGCCATCCAGCTATCTCATCCTCTGTTGTCCCCTTCTCCTCCTGCCCCCAATCCCTCCCAGCATCAAGGTCTTTTCCAATAAGTCAACTCTTCGCATGAGGTGGCCAAAGTATTGGAAGTTTCAGCCTCAGCATTGGTCCTTCCAATGAACACCCAGGGCCGATCTCCTTGCAGTACAAGAGTCTCCTCCAACACCACAGTTCAAAAGCATCAATTCTTTGGCCCTCAGCTTTCTTCACAGTCCAACTCTCACATCTATACATGACCACAGGAAAAACCATAGCCTTGACTAGACGGACTTTTGTTGGCAAAGTAATGTCTCTGCTTTTGAATATGCTATCTAGGTTGGTTATAACTTTCCTTCCAAGGAGTAAGTGTCTTTTAATTTCATGGTTGCAATCACCATCTACAGTGATTTTGGAGCCCCCCAAAATAAAGTCTGACACTGTTTCCACTGTTTCCCCATCTATTTCCCATTAAGTGATCGGACCAGATGCCATGATCTTCGTTTTCTGAATGTTGATCTTTAAGCCAACCTTTTTGCTCTCCTCTTTCACTTTCATCAAGAGGCTTTTTAGTTCCTCTTCACTCACTTCTTACTAGACTGTAAATTACATGAGAGCAGCAGCTACACACTTTATTTATGTTTCTATCTCCCAAGATGGTTACCACAATGCTTTGAACATACCAAGCAGAAAAATGTTGCCTAATTCAACAAGATATAGAGGAAGACCCTTATCAACTTTAAAGCAATGTATTTTTACTCCTACTAAATATACCTTATGCATGAACTGAAATGCTTGGCATAGAGAGTACCTGTTTTGTACCACAGAGACCACCTTCTCGAAAAGAAACGGGCAGAGCATTGAGGAGAAGAGAACAAGAGGAGACAGCACTTAAGGAACCTCAGACTAAAAACTAGCTCTGCATTGTTTGCTGTGAATGTTTAGTCATTCTCAATTAAAATATTTCTGTGTAGTTAACAGTAGAGGCTTTGGAATCAGATAGACCTGTTTCAATTTTCACATAACACTTATTAGTTATTTGACCTTGGTCACACGGCTTAACCAATCTAAGTCTCAGTTTCTTCATCTGTAAAAAGGGCACAATAATTATATGCTTGATAGGGATGTGAGGATCAAATGAGCTAATGGATGTAAAGTCTTTAGTACAGTGACTGGCCTAAAAGATAAATGCTGCTCCCCTCCGTTGGGATAATGGGACAGGATTTGTTCCCACCAGATAGTGCAACACTGAGATGGGAAAACAAAAAGATAAAGGTGGACCAAACCTTTATCACAGTCAATGTATCACAATTAGTTAATATAAACAAACAATTAAGAAAATTTCAGAGGAAGTTGCCTAGAGGGCCATACATTCTCATGAGGAATAAATCTCTTCTAATTGGGTGTCTACGTCCCAATCCTGGAAGACTCACCGTCACCCCGTATTTGAGTGCTAGTCCAGCCAGGGTGTCTCCGGGCGCCAACTGATGCTCCAGGCGTCTTTCCCTCACCGGGGAGCAGGCAGACTGCACCAGGCTTCCGTAAGAACGAGCCCGGCTCCCTTGAAGCAGTCCTGACCCCCCGAGGGGAGCCTGTCTAGAGGGAGAAGCCATCTCCTCACCCTGCGGACACTGAGGTTACAACCCCGGGAGGCCCGGCCAAGTGACCGATAATGACGGGCTCGCGGTCCGAGAATGGGTATCAGAGGATTCCTCTCTCTTTCAAGTCTTCTCTCTTAAGCCTCCCCGCCTCCCCCGGCGATACGCGACTTGTCAGCCCTAGCTTCTCCTCCCTCCAAGTCCCATTCCCACAGATCTGTACTCTGACTATTTAGTCCCTACCTGAGTCTTTTCTTAGTACCTCTCCGACTTTCGACTCCCCACAACAACTCGCGACGCTGACCCCTGACCTTTGAACTCTAGCAGCCTCCTTAACACGCAACTCAATTTGCCCCGACGTCTGGCAGCCCGACTTCCAGGCTCCCCAATACCCCGACTCCGCCCAGTCGGGGTTAGCCCTCTAGGGTCAGGAACAGATCAGGCCCACCCTATATGGGTTGTGGCTGCAGGCGAAGGGCGTGACAATCGCCAGAGTCTGTAGCACTCTTTCTCCTTCAGAGATCCTCAAAGGTATTCTCCAAACCAAATCAGTCACACCCTCAAATTCGGGCTCCTCATCTAGGTTCTTGTCGTTCCAAACGCCTCGAATCTGCCAAGACGAAAGGGCCTGGATCCAGCCCGGCGGCAAGCTCTTTGAAAAAAGACTTCATTTCCCAAAAGGCCCCGCGCCGGTGAGGTCGCAGGGCACCGTAAGAAATGCAGTCCCCCTCGGCCGGCTAGAAGCTGGCTTCCGGGATCGCGCAGTGCATTCGTGGAAGCACATCCCCGGAAGTCAGGGGGCCAGCCGGAAAGAGACCGGAAGGAACGGAGACGACCCACTCCCGCTACGGTGGCCTAAAAGGAGTGGCGAAGGCGGCTGGATAGAGTTTTTGATTTCTGGGACTCACAGTCTTCATGTCTTTCAAGAGGGAAGGAGACGATTGGAGTCAACTCAATGTGCTCAAAGTAGGCGGAGAGGAGTGCGTCCGAAGCAGCTTCACCTGCCCTCTGAAAGCTATAAAGGAGCTGTTTTGTTGCTGTAGCAACAACTGGGGGGCGGGGGTGGAGGGAACCAAAAGACTAGAGGTGGTGGTGACCCCTTTTTCGCCGCAGATGTGTGTTCTCCCATGGTCTTTATTCCCTTTGAGTCCTCGTCTCTATCATTTCCCTTTTATCCCTTCCTCATATCCAGCTGATCCCGTCCGGACTTCTTCCCCTGTCTCCTGCAGAAACGAAGAGTCGGGGACCTGCTTGCCAGTTACATCCCGGAGGATGAGGCGCTGATGCTACGGGATGGACGGTGAGAGCGAGGAGTGGATCAAGTTTAAGGGTTTTGAAGTTAGAGACTCAAGAACTTTTGTTATTAAGGAGGAGAGCGGGAGTATCTAGGATTCTTTGGCTGGGAGTGAGTAACAGGGATGTGGGTGATGGAGACTTGGGAGTTGGGCTTTGGAAATGAATGCTTGGACGGGGTGGGACCTATGACCAAGACTCCACTCCCCAGGGACCAATTATCTTTCCTACTCCCCAGCTTTGCTTGTGCCATCTGTCCCCACCGACCTGTCCTGGACACTCTGGCCATGCTGACTGCCCACCGCGCAGGCAAAAAACATCTGTCCAGTAAGTTTGGGAAAAGACAGACGATAGAGTAAACCCTTAAAATCTCTTCAGACCACCCTTCGTGCCCTGCTTTTAATCCTCTTCCCCTTTCTCCTCAGGCCTGCAGCTTTTCTATGGCAAGAAGCCACCAGGAAAGGGCACAGAGCAGAATCCAAGACAGCGTAATGAACTCAGGAGAGAAGAGACCACAGCAGAGGTAATGAGAGAGGGGAAGTTGTGTTCTAGGCAGGACTGTGCTGCACACCTTAGGCTCGAAGGACTTTGGCTTATTTCTGGCCCTGAAGGCTCTGACTCTGTCTTCTGTCTCCATGCCAGGCTCCTCTCTTAACCCAGACTCGACTTATCACTCAGAGTGCTCTGCACAGAGCTCCTCACTATAACAGTTGCTGCCGCCGGAAATACAGGTTAGTGGAATGGCAAAGCCAGAGGCAGGGAGGGACAAGAGATAGATAGCTCTAAAGTGATTATTTTCCTAATTATAATCTGAGAAATACTAAGTGTTCTGGGGGTGTTAACTTGTATTTCAGGAAAAAGATTTTTGTAACTAGAAAAGTGCTTTGTAATCCTATTTGATTAAAAATTAGTGTATTTAAGGGTTCTACAAAATCTTAAGGTAAACCCTTAAAAGATTAATTTAGACTTTCTAAATATTCTGGATTCCAAAATTCTTTTTATGCAGAACACTTCCTAATATCTTGAGGAACACAGAATTGGGACGCACTCCTATAAGGAGTTGGGAGTCACAGGAGATTAGGCCCTTTCCTTTACTGCTTTTACAGACTTCGATTCTTTTCTGTCCAGACCGGAAGCCCCTCGTCCCTCTGTCTCTCGTCCCCCTTTGCCACCCCCAGAGGTTGAACCCCAAGGTGGGAAGATCAGTAGAGAACCTGAGCCTGAGGCTGGTTCACAGACCAAGGAGTCAGCCGCTGTCTCATCCCCCGCACCTATGAGCCCCACAAGAAGACGGGCCCTGGATCATTACCTCACCCTTCGAAGGTGAGTATGTAGAATTTTTCCTCAGTTTTTCCCTTTTCTCTCTAACCCTCCTTGTTTCAGAGCTTCTCAAGTGTTTTTGCTTATCCCCCTGGGGCTTCCCAGGTGGCGCAGTGGTAAAGAAACCACCTGCCAATGCAGGAGATGCAGGTTCGATTTCTGGGTCAGGAAGAGCCCCTGGAGGAGGGCATGGCAACCCACTCCAGTATTCTTACCTGGAGAATCCTGGTGGGCTAAACTCCATACGGTTCCAGAGTCGGTTCTTCCTGAAGCAACTTTACAAACATGCATGCATGCACAAAGACTCCTTACATGTGTAACTTTTTTTTTTCAAATAGTTCAGGAAATTAATTACAGTTAGATAGAACTATTGGGGCTTCCCAGGAGGCTCAGCAGTAAAGAATCCTCCTATAGTGCACAAGAGGCAGGTTCAACCCCTGAGTTGGGAAGATTCCCCTGGAGAAGGAGGTGACAACCCATTCCAGTATTCTTGCCTGGGAAATCTCATGGACAGAGGAGCCTGGCAGGCTGCAGGCCATGGGATCACAGAGTTGGACATGACAGAGCACTCACACACACGCTTTTATTAATTTAATAAACTTCCTTTCCTGACCAGTTCTATTTTCTGGTGTTTCCAGCTCTGGATGGATCCCAGATGGACGAGGTCGATGGGTAAAAGATGAAAATGTTGAGTTTGACTCTGATGAGGAGGAACCCCCTGATCTCCCCTTGGACTGACATCCTCTTTCCCCATTCATTTCACAAATAAACTACAGCAGGCGCTGGGAGCCCAGCTTTCCGAGTCTAGTTCCTTGTTTCAGGATTTTGGATCTGTTCATTCTCAGCCCAGCCAATTCTTCTCTGCAAGGTACACAACTCCCCACACTTCTAACCCCGCCCCCACCTTCTCCTACAGTCATGCCAAGCGTCAGCTGCATGCAGCCTGGTGCCCTATTAATAAGTCTGTCAGAAGGAGGTTTTTGCCCTTCATGTTTTCAGCTTTCTTCTCCACCTCCGCTCAAAGTCCTTGCCGCCTTCCAATAACATGAGGGTGTGGGTAGGCACTGGTCAGCAGGGAGGAGTTGGATATGTCTGGAAACAGAGCCAGGGCTAGCCGCCCTCTGAAAGTAGAAGAGACTAAAGGCATTCGCAGGGTTATGGGGAACACCAAGGGAGCGAGCTCCCCCCACCTCCTCCTGGTAACCTGAACCTCCCTGCCTGCTGATCCCCAGAGTATAAATAATCCCCTGATGAATTGGCAGTAACCCTTGGGGGTTAGCGCCAAGATTTCCACTCCAAAGCCCAAGGAAGGAGGCAGGCAGAATGGACAGTAGGGCCTTTATTTACAGGAAAGGAGGGACAGATGAGGATTTAAGCTTTCAGGGCTCCGAGCCCTAGTTGGTAAAGGGAAAGGTAGTGTTATCTCTTCTTTTGCTGGCGACCTGGAAAGGAAGAAGAGTAAACGCAAGTCATTATCCCATCTCTTGCCTCCTGCAAAGGTGTTCCTTCTAGTTCCTTGGCCAGACTCATAGAGGCAATGCCTGAGGTCACCAAGCAAGCTCCTCCCCGCCATGTTAAAATAAGAAACAACGGCAGATAAAAACACAGCCCCAACGGCTATGACTAACTCCCTTTTGCCTCTCTATTGGTGTACTTGGGCAGAGGAGTTTTCTTGTCTACTTTCAGGTCACCTATGGCATTTGAACTTCTGTGAATGGCACTTTGGCAGCACCCTAGGCGCTTTCAGGGGCATCCACCAGCTTCTGCAGCTACTTGCCTTCTCCCCCACACACCATGTCTGCAGCTACTCACGCAGTTCATTGTTCCGGGTCATGGCCTGGGCGGCCCGAGCACGTGGCCCCTGCTGTGTAAAGTGGTAGCCAAAGCGGACAATGGAGGGACATTGTTCGAGCACGGTGGCCATCTCCATCTCCACCGCGTCACCAGGCCACTGGCGCTGGGGGAGGGCGAGATGGAAGCCGTCAGCACCCCTTGTCTGGATTGTTCACCATCTCAGACCACCAACCCTTTGGGAGGTTAAAGAGGCTCGTTCTCCGGAATGAGTGATGAGAGGTGCTGCCTTGGCTCCCCTCATAAGAAGAGGGAGAGTCCAAACAAGATCAGATGAGATCCTGCCTGTGGCTGCCCCAGGGAAGAGGATCAGTGAGTGTTAGCTGACTGCAAAGACTAGGGGAAGGGAAGGCTGACCTGGTTGTCTACTCGGAGCTCAGTGAGTGTGGCGTTCTCCCGAACTGCCTTCAGCACAGCCATAAGCCCTGTGCTGCTAATGAAGTTGGATTCGATGTTCAGGCTCTGGAGGCTACGATTCTCACGCAACATGTCAGCCACCGCCTGGGTAGTAGGGACTTGGATTAGGGTTAGGGTACAGTTTCACAGATGACTGAGGAGAGAAAGAACAGGAGCGAGAGGGAGACAGCTCTTTGAGAAGAGTCCTTGAGCTGGGTATGGGGCTCCAGGGAGGCAGAGGGACGGTAGGTGGTAGGGAAAGCAGTGGGGTGATGTGTGCAGTGGAGTTGGGGGTGGTTGAGAGGGTTTGGTGCTTTAGGAAGACAATCAGGATTTCACCGCTGTGAGTCAAAGGACTGAGGGGAGGAGTTTCCAGCAGGTCTCCCCTAAGAGAGTTGATGGGAATAGCACCCCCAGCACAACCCTTTCTGACAGCCCTGCCAGGGATGCATGTCCAGGGAGAGGGTGAGGGATGCCAGCTAGCCTTACATTGGCAATGGGGTCACCACTTCTTGTGGCCACCAGGCTGAAGCTCCGGACATGGGTATTTGTCTTCATGGCCTCACACAGCTCAGTTAGCATGGCTATCGGGATGTCCTATCAAAGGGAAATAGGAGAGGGTGGGCCAGGGGACTCATAAGACAGCAGAGTTAGGCCAGTGTTACTGCTTAGAGGATGGGGTCAGATATCACACCTGGATATTATTGAGGTTCACCTCCTCTACCTCCTTGTCGTTGCTTCGAACACTCTTCAGTATCTCCTCGATGTTGGTGGGATTTGGGGGTTCATCTGGCACTGGCTTGTACTTGTCAGGCTGCACCACACCTGGTGGGTGAGGGGAGGAAGGAAACCCCAACATGTTCCCCACAGTCTCCTCCCCATTCATTCTCTTGTCAGTTACGCATTATGTCCTCTCCCTGACTGCCTCGTTTCACCCTTTGCTACCTTTGCTCAGACTTGGGGACACCTGCCAGGAGCCCTGGGTGCCATGCTCCCAAACACACTCACTGCTGATGCCTTCGGTGTTGCAGATTTCTCCGCTGCAGATCGCGTCGTAGTACTGCTTGTTGCTCATCAGTGTGTACATGCCCAGAATTGCTGGAGAGAGTAGGCAGAGGGGGCACAGGGAATGAGAAAATGGGCTTGTTCCAGGCCCCCCGCCCACCTCATTTTGAATCTATTGCATTTTTGAAGCCTGACCTCTTCCAGAGAGGTTTCCACTTTTGGTCCCAGGGGTCCGTTCCATTAAGCTGTGTAAGGCAGTGGTTTTCAAAACATTGAGACAGGGCTGAGGGAAGGTCCCTAAGGAGCCACTACAGGGTGAGGGGGTCTGTTAGACCCTCCTGTTCGCAGCCAAAATAGTTTTGCTTTATAATCCCTATAAAATTGCCCTTGAGATGTTAACTTATTAAATTTAAAAATGAATGAATACACATATAGACAAAAATTAAAAACCACTACCCGAGGCTTTCTCAAAACATCCAATCCCACTAGTCCCATGCCATGCTCACAACCCCTGCCCCAGATCCTCCCAACTCAACCGCCTGCAGCTGCTCACCTGCAATGTCACACATCTCAGCATCTGTGGCGTGGGCCAGCGCCTCCTCCAGCTCAGGCTCCAGAGTGACCTGCTCCTCCACTGGAATTTCTTTCTTGGGCTGGATGTAGGGTTTCCCTGATGGGGAGATGAGGATGGTTCACGTTGAGGTCATTTCTCCTAAGATCCTGGCCTCCAGCTTCCTTTCCTTCTCCAGGAGGTAGAATGATGGGTCACTAGGAGCCACTGTAAAACCTGAGTCCTCTACAAGCTCAGGACTCCTGGGTCCCCTTGATCCCTTCTAAGAGCTGGAGTGCAAGCTGGCATGCAGGTGTAGGCAGCTAATTTCCTGGCAGTTAGAAGTGGGCAAGTGAGAAGAAAGCTGGAATGGGGACATGTGAGAGACCACCATTGGGTTCTAGGAGGCATGGATGTTAGAGATCCCATACCCTTCTTCTCGCCTGTGAAGGGCACCAAGTCGTCACGCTCTTTGACCTCTAGTGCCTGCTGTTCCAGGTACTGCAAGAGGGCCTCTCGGTCCAGCGGCCCCGTTGGGCTCTTCTTTGTCTGGTCACGTTGTCTTAGTCCAGCTGGCAGGAGCATGTTCTTAGGGATGAGTTTTGGAGAGCAAGTCAGGGCCCCCCCTCTGGCCTGGGGCACCTCAAGGTCTCCCTAAAGCAGTGTCTCCAGACACTGTTCCCCTGAGCTTCTTGGGACTCTTAAGCCCTGTAGATGACCCTGGTCTCAGTCCCCCAGGGCCCCACACCCTTCCTACCACCTAGGGATTGCTCGATCCCCTGTGCTGGAGCCCCTACCTCAGGGTCCATCTCCTGTAGCTCGCAGTCCAGCTGTTCTAGCTCCTCAGGGCTCAAGGTCTTTAGGATCTCATCTTCATCTATGTCTCTGTATTTTTCCAGTTCCTTTTGATACGATGACATGATGGCCCCCACCCCCTCCCCACTGT
Source organism: Neotragus pygmaeus (assembly GCA_006410875.1). NCBI lineage: Eukaryota > Metazoa > Chordata > Mammalia > Artiodactyla > Bovidae > Neotragus > Neotragus pygmaeus. The sequence continues at coordinate 100,387 of SJYV01055751.1, forward strand.
GTGGCACTCAGGAAGCCTGGGTTATAGGGAGAAAGTGGTTGGACGATGGCAAGATGTACACGGACACAGCAGGGAAACAGACAAGCCAGTGGGGCAGAACAATAAATAAGCTGGTTGCCTTGGAGGACAGAGATCTAGCTGGCCATGGGAAAACGGGGGAAGGTTGGGTTGTTTAGTTAGAACGGGAGCCTCCTCGCTTTCACAGCTCCCAGCCCCTGCGGGTGGGGATCCCAGGTATGCAGGGTGAGCCCCTCTCCCCACTGTATCAGAAGCCCTGGCAGTGCCCCTCCCCTTAACTTCGCCTGTCGGTGCCTCTTGCCCTGGCACAGCTGCCGGGAGCCCTGCCATCACAGCGGGCCCCAAGCCCAACTCCTATCGCAGGGAAAGGGGCAGGCAGAGGGCTTCAGGGAAATCCTGCCTCTCTTCCCCCTCATCCAGTTTTTCCTAAAACTGGCTTAAGAAACCAAGGAGGACTGGGGGGGAGAGACAGTGCTCTTACTCCACCCTCATTTCCTTTTATTGTGGGGGATCAAGATCTCATTATGTTTGCTCAAATTCTAAATCCTGAGGGAAAGCGGGCGTTCAGAGGGCCTGGAAGACATCCAGGGTGGGGGAGGGTGGCACAGCCTTAGGAGAAGGTAGAGTTCACACAATGTGTCCCTGGCTTCAGATAGGAAGCCAGTCTAATGGGTGGGAAATGCCGTCTAAATGGGATAAAGTTTCTCTAAAAACAGTGAGAGGATTAAACTTGCATCATCTTTTAAGCCACACATACACTCCATGCTGAATATGAAAGACTGAGAAAATGTGTGAGATACACACATTGACAACGTAAACTACAGTTAAGGGAGAGGACAGACAGCGACAGAAACTGAGTGACAGAGACACAGACACCACATCATTCCCAGTAGGAGCCCCTCTTCTCCCATCTCCCACCAGGCTCTGATCCACAAGCCCCCCGCCTTCCCCACCTACCAGTTCTGGTGGCCACCTCCCCTCTCACCTCCCCTGCTGTTGGTTGGTCTGTCTGTTCTGCTGGAGCACCGTCCAGGCAGCAAGAGGAGCCGGTGCCGGGGGAGAGGGTGGGGGAACAGTGAGCTCAGCATTTTATTATTTTAGCTCTGGCCAGGTGGGGGGTAGTGGGAGATCACATATACACAGCCCCCATACCCTGCCCATCCCTGACAGCCTCTAGTGGCCGCTAACAGCCATGGCACCTCCTCCCCTTCCTACAAGCCCGAGTCCCAGAAACTGGACTTCTACGAGTCACAGTTCCTATTAATGCTTACTGGATTGGTCTAGAAGTCTGTTTGGGTTTTTCCATGTCGTATAGAAAAGCTGAACAAAATTTTTGGCCAACTCAATATTTAGTGCCTGCTATATTCAAAGCAGTGACTATAAGGAGATATAGAGGTGAGTATAAGGATTTTGTTTTGGTGTCGAATTTTAAGGTGTTTATAAACTGTTAGCGGAATTAATATTTTACAATCTAAAAAGGGCAACTCGAAGTTCCCTGGTTGTCCAGTGGTTAGGACTAGGTGCTTTCACTGCTGAGGGCCCAGGGTTGATCCTTGGTTGGGGAACTAAGATCCTACAAGCCATATGGTGTGGCCAAAAAAAGAAAAAGAAAAAAAAAAAACCCTAAAAAATAAAGAATAAAAAGGATGACTCATAATAAAAACTATTAAACAAATATAAAACTCATTCACAAATACTTTTTGCTCCCAACCCTAGGTTGGACACCAGACAAAAGGGATCTTTCTATTTTATTAGATTAAAAAACACAAACCAGTAGGAACTAGGGGGAAAGATGGGGAAAGAAATACAGAGAAGAGCTGGGCAAAGATCAGTAATGACAAAGGGGAGAAGCAGGGCTTCTTAAGAGCCTCAGCTTAAAAACCTTAAGTTAGGACAGGAAAGAGGTTTCTAAGGACCAGACATCCCTTCATTTGATGACAATTTTCTGGCGCAAGGCTCGGGGCCCAGAGCCAGGAAGAGGCTCAGGAGGTGGTGGGCCAGGGCCTAGGGCTGAGGCAGTGGGCGGCAGTCCATGGGCAGTGATGTACTTCTTGTAGGCCTCACGGATGATCTTGAAGGCTCGAGCAGTGGCGTAGGGTATGTCTGTAACAGGGTCCCGATATAGGGCTGGCCGATGGGTCACTGGGCAGACCTCCCGAACGGGGATCTTTGGGGGCCGCCCTTGAGGAAACCATTCCTCAAATGTGGCATCGTCACTAAAAGTGATGAAGGTACGTGAGCAGCGAGCAGGAGGGATGACGGGTCCAGTCCCAGCACGGGCAGTCAATGCAGAAGCCATGGGAGCAGGATCAAGTCTGAGGGAAAAGACAGAGAAACACACAAAAAGCTGAGAGGTGAAGACAACAGATAGAGAGAGAACTGAAGAAAGGGGAGGCAGCAGTGGATGGCAACAGTCCGAGAGAATCTATTAAGTGACAGACAGGACAAACAAACAGGGCTGGATGGAAAAACAGGAGGAGAGAGACTATAAGAAAAATCGGAGCTGATGGGAAAAGGATCTGAAAGATACCCAAGTGTTAGGAGAGCTGTGTGAGGAGAGCAAGTGAAATGGGGCTGAGGAAACAAGCTGAATACAGAAGGGAGACACTGCACTCTCTCCGCCGAGATTCACTCACTCACCCTTCTACATCGACATTCTCTTCTTTAGGGCCTGGCTCCCCAACCAGTGGCACGGTCACTGAATGGTAGGTGATTATGGGCCCAGGGCACTTCCGCTTCTTGTGGACCTGCTTCTTTTTGTCAGCCTCGAGACGCTCATATGTCTCTTCAGGAAGGAACGAGCAGATGGTCAGTTCCCCACTTCCCAAACCCCAGTCCTGTCCTGTAGTCTCTTAATTACCCTCCTGGCTGTCTAGTCACTGCTCACCCAAGCCAATTAGCAAAGTCCTCTAAAGCCCTCAAGCATCTCCCATTTCATAAGCTTTCTGCTTGCCCCTCTTGACATACACCCTGCTCATCATTTCTTAGGGTCACTTGATTCTTCACTGGCTCAGAACAGTAGGACTTCAGAGCTGAAAGGGATCCTTTGGCAAGGAGCCTGCTCATTTCCTCTAACCTCTCGTTACTGTTCTGTCAACTTGCTCCTACCTATCCAAGGCAGCACACTGCCTCTTTAGGATTCCCTAGTGATTAGTTCTTTCCTACTTTAAAAAAATAATTTATTTCCTGAGTTATTTGCTTTTTCGGCTGTGCTGGATCTTCGCTGACGCATGGACTTTTCTCTAGTTGCAGCGGGTGTGGGCATCACACTGTGGTGGCTTCTGGTGTTGTGGGGTGTCGGCTGTAGGCACAAGGGCTTTAGCAGTCATGGCACGTGGGCTTAGAAGTCGTGGTTCCTGGACTCTGGAGCACAGCCTCAGTAGCTGTGGTACACAACTTAGGCTTAGTTGCTCTGCAGCATTTCGGATCTTCCCGGACCAGGGATTGAACCCATGTCTCCTGCATTGCCAGGCGGATTCTTTACCACTGAGCCACCAGGGAAGCCCCCTTCTTTCCCACTGTGAGCTGAAATATACTTCCTGTTGATAGTGTTTCACCTTCTAAGGCCAAAAGGAACACAAACCTAACCTGTCTTCCACTTGACAATCCTTTAACCAGTTGAAATTAGTGCTCATCTCTCTTCAGGCTGATCACAGTACCCCTTCTACTGAACCATTCCTCATACAACATGGTTCTGAGTCACTCCCTCCTTTGCCACCTGTGCCAAAAACACCCTTCTGTTCCTGTATTTACCATGATCTATCGAAGAGGCTGCAAGATAGCAGCCCCCTTATGTGTCCTGCTTGATTTGCATAGTGTTTTAAAGAAAAATCTGAATTAGTTACTGATATTTAAAGTCAGGAAATTACATTCAAATACAGAGGTTTCTGTTCCTGTTTGAAAAACTAAGAAGAAAATCTGGCAACTTTATATCTGCATTCTCACAGGGAAACAATGAACTGAGCTAACTGTTCCTTCCTTCAGGCCCTCCTCTCTAGCTCCCTAGTCACCTTGTCTGGACCAGGTGACACTGCTCTGTGGCAGTTCATTGTTGGTACACACGTCTCTCAAGGGCAGTGACTGTGACTCATATTACCTATACATTATGACGGTCACGCAGCATTCCACACATTACAGGAATTCAATAAAGATTTGTTAATGTATACACAGATCAAAATACTCCTGGTCCCTCTGTCCCCCTTAAATGTGGGTACTCTGAACACAATTCTCTAGTGCAGGGGTCCCCAACCTCCGGGCCGAGGACTGGTACCTACTGTCAAATCAGTAGCAACATTTAGATTAGAAATAAAGTGCACAATAAATGTAATGTGTTTGAATCATCCTGAAACCATCCCCCCCACCCTGGGTTAGTGGAAAAATTATCTTCCACAAAATTGGTCTTTGATGCCAAAAAGGTTGGGGATCACTGCTCTGGATAAAGTATGGCCAGAAGAGTCCTCTGGACACCTGCTCCCCTGACCCCTCCACCCCCATGCAGTGATTTAATCTCTCTTACACTTGAATTCTGGATGGTAATACTGCTTTCCCTGGAGCCAACCTTTCAACTCTTCTCTCAACACTTTCCTGTACCCTCTGTAACCCCTGCTCTATAATCAGCCAACTCATCTATTTTGTCACGTTTCTCACTCAGCATGCATTCCAAGACTTGCCTTACAGGAAACCTGTCATCTGTAGAGGCCACTACTCCCTGCAACCCTCTGGTGGAGGCTGCTTATTCTCCCACACCCCGGGCAAGATGTGCTTGTGTTCTGTGGAGCCCCACGCTTCAGCTCTCGTTGCTTCATTACCCTAGATACCTCTGTTCTTCTAGTTCTTTGAGTACCTAAAAATCTCTGCATTCTATCACTCCTTCCAGCCTTCTTTTTCTCTTATCAGTCATTCTCTTATCAATCTAAACTCCTTCGCCCAGACCTGGATTGATGAGCAGTACTGGAAAAAAGTTACACAACAGGTAGAATGAAACCACCAGAAATTCATATTCCCAAACTTCAAAAGACCTGCCAGCACCAGCAAATGATCCTATCTCCACAACAATTTCAAACAGTCTTCACTCTCAAGCTTCCAACTCTATCTCCAACACCTGACAAATGACAGTCCCTAAGAAACATCAGATGAGAACCATTATACTGGCCTGTTCTGGATTTACAACCCTATAGCTATGAGCCACCCTTACTTCCTTCCTCTTACCTTAGGCCAACTCTTCTACCCGTGCCCTAGCTCCCACCCTGACTCCCACTTCTCCAAAACCCTACGCTGTTAATGATCCTTTCTTTTCTGTCTTAAAATTCTTTCTGTTGCATCTCACCAAAAATATATACTCTCCAATCTTTAAATAAAAGAGAAGGACAAACCCTTTCTTGACCCCAGACCCCTCACTGTTCCTCTCCTACCCTTCATGGCCAAATTTTAAAGGTTTGGCTTCCCAATGGCTTGCTCCCCCAAAAGTGCTCCCTAAGGTCATTTCTGAGCCCCATGTCACCAAAACCAATGGATACTTCTCAGTTCACTGGCATCTCAGCAAGACTGAGCAGCTACTGCCCCCAACATTCTCTTTCCTTAGGGTTCTTATGACAAACTTTCCTGGCATTTCCCATGCTCCGGCCTTCCCTCAGATCCTTTTCTAAGCTCCTCCTCTTGTAGGAGACCATGACTTTTTAGTGTCTGCAGGACCTTCTTGAGCCTCTGCTTACCCTTCTTCCTCTGTGTTTTCTCCCTGAGTGATCTCATCCACTCCAGTGGCAATTGCCATCCACATTCAAAAACTTCCAAATTTGTATTTCTAGCCCAGATATCTTGTCCGAACACCAGATTTGTGTGTTTATCTGATTTCTCAGCACTGCATGAATTGCTCACAGACATCTCAAATCCAACATGTTCAAAAATGAACTTATAATTTTTTTCTCCTGCCAAACATGCCCCACCAGGATCTCCTATATCGGAAGCCTGGGAATCACTCTCTTTACAGTGGCCTGAAACCATCATGTAGTAAAAGGATGCAGATTATAATTATAGTGACATCAAATGACCTCATTATTCATCATATTTCTCAGTCATTTATATGTTTTAAGAGATAACCACTGTTTTAAAGCACAGCATTGCCATTATACAGATAAAGGGTATATTTCCCATTTTAAAGCCAATATAATAATAATTTTTCTTTAAAGTCACGACAACTGGACTTCCCTGTTGGTCCAGTGGTTAAGAATCTGCCTGCCAGCACTATTTACAATAACTAGGACATGGAAGTCGCCTAGATGTCCAACAACAGATGAATGGATACAGAAGCTGTGGTACATATATACAATGGAATATTACTCAGCCATAAAAAGGAACTAGTTTGAGTCAGTGCTAATGAGATGAGTGAATCTAGAGCCTATTACACAGAGGGAAGTCAGTCAGAAAGAGAACAATAAATATTGTATATTAACATATGCATATGGAATCTAGAAAGTAGTATTGATGAACCTATTTTCAGGGCAGCAATAGAGACGCAGACATAGAGAACAGACTTATGGACATGGGGGTGGTAAGAAGGAGAGGGTGGGATGAATGGAGAAAGTAGCATGGAAACATATACACTACCACTACCATAAGTAAAATAGATAACCAGTGGGAATCTGCTGTATGATTCAGGGAACTCAAACTGGGGCTCTGTGACAACCTCGAAGGGTGGGATGAGGTGGGAGGGAGGCTGAAGAGGAAGGGGACATATGTATACCTACGGCTGATCCATGTTGATGTATGACAGAAACCAATACAACACTGTAATTATCCTTCAGTTAAAAACACAGGGATAAAGAATCTGCTCCGTCGAGGCAGAGGACACTGGTTCGATCCTGGTCCAGGAAGACTCCCCATGCCATGGAGCAGCTAAGCCCATGCACCACAGATACTGAGCCCTCATGCCCTAGAGCCTGTGTTCCATGCAAGAAGCCACCCTATGGCAATGAAGAAGAACCTCTGCTCTCAGCAATGAGAGAGCCTGAGGGCAGAACGAAGACCCAGCACAGCCAAATATAAATATCTTTTAAAAGTCACGACAACATACCCTGAAAATGTTGAAAATTAAATCTTTTGTGGTCTTTTGGAATGAAAGTGAAAGTCACTCCGTCATGTCCAACTCTTTGTGACCCCATGGACTATACAGTCCATGGAATTCTCCGGAGTGGGTAGCCTTTCCCTTCTCCAGGGGATCTTCCCAACCCAGGGCTCGAGCCCAGGTCTCCCACATTGCAGGTGGATTCTTTACCAGCTGAGCCACTAGGGATGCCCAAGAATACTGGAGTAGGTAGCCTATCCCTTCTCCAGTGGATATTCCCAACACAGGAAACGAACCCAGGTTTCCTGCACTGAAGGCAGATTCGTTACCAACTGAGCTATTGGGGAAGCCCCAAAGATGTGCTTCACTGACCGGGAATAGAACCCGGGCGAGGTAGTGAGACCACCGAGTCCTAACCACTAGACCACCACGGAACTTTCTGGAGTGAAGGTATCTACATTTCAAAACTACTGATACCATTAAACTAAAATGAGTTAAGTGAAAGTGAAGTCACTCAGTCGTGTCCAACTCTTTTTGACCCCATGGACTGTAGCCTACCAGGCTCCTCCATCCAGGGGATTTTCCAGGCAAGAATACTGGAGTGGGTTGCCATTTCCTTCTCCAAGAGATCTTCCTGACCCAGGGATTGAACCCAGGTCGCCCACATTGTAGGCAGACGCTTAACCATTTGAGCCACCAAGGAAGTCCTAAGGATACCAAGGATACCATTAAACTAAAATGAGTTGGGTCCCAGATATTCTGGGTAAACAATCTTCCACACCACAGTAAAACTGTATTTGGGTTATGCACATTCAATTATATGTGCTTGATGAAAAAAAGATTGAGAGAGAGAGAGAGAAATAGCAAATCAAATATTGTTGGAGATTTCCCCCGTTATTTCACTCAATGCACATATGCTCCCGAGTGAGCACATGATGCAGGGAGTGAAATCTGCTGTTCCCTCATTCATCTCTCATGATCTGAGAACTCTCACCGCCCCTTAAAGAAATGTATGCTTTTGTACTGTATGTTCCCATACAGGACTGTGTGCCCAATAAACTGTGTGCACGTAAACTGAAGAGATCGTACAGAATTTTTACCTTAAAGCAATGTATCTCATGAATGGACTGATTCTACTGAATTTCTAATTCTCATGATCATTAAAGTAGCATTATCATCTCATCCCATTTTGTGAACAAGGAAAGAAAGACGCAAGCAGGTTGTAAGTAATTTGCCTGCAGTCTTACAGCAAGTGAACAGTGGAGCCAGAATCTGAACTCCTTTCCGTACAATTCCTATTTTATACCCAAACACTTTAATCTAACTTGTTCTTCAGGACCCTCAATACTGCCTACTTCCTTGCTCCTAATCACTTTCTCTCCCCGTATCTTTCTTCTGATTTCTCTTGTCCCAAATCTCCATCTGTCCAATTCTTTGGGGGCCTCTAGATCTAACTTTTTCTTGTGCTTCTCACCCCTCTACCCACTGTCCTCAAAACCAAAGACTGACCCAGTGAGCGTAAGTTGAGCTCCTCTGTGATCTTGGCCTCCCTGAGCAGCTCCTCCTGGGTCAGTGGCCGCTCACAGTGGGGCCCCTTCCGTCGCCGTGACTGGCCCTGCCTCTCCTGTACCCGAAGGAACGTTTGTCGTGTGTGCTCGGCTGTAGACTGACGCATGGACTTCCGACCTGGGAAGGAAATCATAGGGGAAGAAATCGTTGAACTCATGTCTACCTTCTCTGAATTTAATTTTAAAGCATTTTATTTGGAAATCATTTCCAACTTACAAAAAAGTTAAGACTAGTACAAAGAACACCCATGAATCCTTTGCCAAATCCTCTGTTAACATTTTGCCCCATTTGCAATCTGTGTGTGCGTATTTTCTGAATAATCTAAGAGTTAAGTTATGCACATCAACATCATGGCTCTCCTCCCTAAATACTCGGCGTACATTTCCTAAGTAGAATTATTCCTACATGCTCATAATTAAGTTATCAACTTCAGTAAATTTAACACAAATACAGTAGTGTATCATAATACTTAAACTTTGTCTATTGACCCAAACATCCCCACTCACTGTCAGTGCCATCATCCTGTAGTTCTAATGGAAGCAGTGCCTTCTCTTCTCGGGTCTTCTGAGAGCTACCAGCTGGGGTGCTGACCTTTCGAGGCCTCAGGCTCTTGAGAGGCTCCTGGGAACAGAGTGAAATCAGATACCAGGGAAGAGAAGATATTGGGAGACAATGAAGACCTTAGGAAGAGAAAACCACCATAGCAGGAAGTGGGATTGGTGTGGGGCATAATGGGACCTGATGAAAGGGAGAATAACAAATTAAGGAAGTCCAAGAAAACCAGGCCTCCCCTGCACCTTGTATGCTTTGGTGACTACTCGGCGCTTCCTTCTGGGCTCTTCTGCTTCTCCATCACTGGATGGTTCATCCCCTTCGTCGATGTCAAAGTCAGAGTCCACCTCATCCTCTGTGTCTGATTGGTCCCCTTGATACTCATCATCTCCTGATTCCTGAGGACACAGGGAGATGAGGTTCTCACTATCAGTTATTAATGCCCCTCTAGGAGGAACAGAATCCCTTTGCCTATTGATAAGGGCTGCCCTACTCTCCTTCCCAGCCTAGCCTTTCATTTTCCTCAGGCAAGAAGGGCTGATGGTCTTTGGCTCCAGCACCACCCCTTCCAACGTTAACTGACTGCCCTTTACATGCAGCACACCGTGTTAAGTGCTGGGGTACAAAAGGATATGGTTTGGTCTCCACCTTCAGGGTCTCACAGTCAAGTATAGGAAAAGACATCATTATAAATGGAAGTTTTAATACAGGGCAACATATAAACTACCAAATGGCAATAAAATGTTATAAGTGATCAGAGGAAGGCACACCTGCTATGGACTGATGGCCTGGAAAAGTCTAAATGTTAGACTTTATTCCTTTAGACCAACGGTTGGCAAACTTTTTCTGCAAAGGACCAGATTAAAACAGGTAGTGGGTTAGATTCAGCCAGCAGGTTGTAGTTTACTAAACTCTGCTTCAGACTTTAAAGAATGAAGAGGACTTGAGCCATGGTTTAAAATACTACTAGTATTTAGACAGCCAAGAGGGAAGAGGGAATCCCAGGCAGAGCAAATGAGAGGAACAAAGGTCAGAAGCAAGAATGTGTACAGCATGTTTATGGAATAAGGATTTAGACCTAAGCAAATCAGGTTTGTCTCTGGTAGAAGTCTTCCTAGCTGACTGCCTTTGGCTCCATCACAGCCGCCTTCCAACATTAACTGAATGCCCTATAGGGCTACAAGATTTTAAAAGAAGGTTGCATTCAATATATGTGCTCAGTCGTGTCCAACTCTTTGTGACCCCATGGACCGAAGCTGGCCAGTTTCCTCTGCCCATGGAATTTTCCAGGCAAGAATACTGAAGTGGGTTGCCATTTCCTTCTCCAGGGATTCGATCTACAGAGAAATGTAAATGTCATGACTTAATGACATTTAACTTTTAAGCTTATGATCTTAACTTGCAGAACAGTGATTCTCAATCCTCTCCCTCTTCTTTCTTGGTCCAGCACCGATAATCACCGCTGAAGTAAGCTAGAGTTACTGAGAAATATGTCTCATTCCTCAGGTGAGTTGGGACAGAAAAAGAGTTGGGTCCTACCACCATGTATGAGCTTCCCTAGTTGCTCAGATGGTAAAGAATCCACCTGCAATGCGGGAGACCTGTGCTCGATTCCTGGGTTGGGAAGATCCCTTGGAGAAGGGAATGGCTACCCACTCCGGTATTCTGGCCTGGAGAATTCCACAGACGGAGGAGCCTGGCAGGCTGTATAATGCATGAAGTCGCAGAGTCAGACACAACCGAGCAACTTTCACTTCACACCATGTATAAGGGGAAGACACTGAAGATTCGGGGAGGAAAGGAAAACTACATACAAGGAGTGTTTCAGAAAATTCTGGAGGTGGTGGGATGGACTGGAGTAGAAAACATGTAGTAGAGCCTAAGCCTGTTTGGGCTAAAACAGCAGCCACACAGTTAGAGAGAGAAAAAAAATGCCTGGGAGGAGGGGAGTTAACTGAGCAGGGCAGCACCTCAAACATGTGCCTCTCTCTTCAATCACTGATGAGACTGATGGGTTAATCTTGGTACACATGGTGGCAAAGCAAGCAAATAACATAGCTGAGAAGCCAAGGCAGCCAGTACTCAGCCTTGTACCAATGACCATCATTTCCTCCCAACTAATGTTTGTGAAAGACAGCCTGAGAACACATTAATCCCCTCAGCCCTGACCTGGTATTAAATCATATCACCAGAGGGTAGCAGTTCAACTACACATTAGCTTAGTGCCCAGCTGAAATGCTTTCACTGAGTTACGGATTTACTTTCATTCCTTTGGCTTTTATCGAGGGTCATTAAGAGACATGACTAGTTAAGAGAATGCTTTTACACCATCTACCAAACCCCTGTTATTTTATTTCCAAGGATGTAATTCTCCTTTGGACTTAATGCTGAATAAGTATATCTCTCTTAAAGAACTTAAATGCTTCTTTCTTACAAAAAAATAAATTCAGGATTTGGCTGCCAGGAAACTCACAGCTAAATTTAATATCAACTGTTATTACCATTTTAGCAGAGGCTCCTGGTACAATTACTTCTCATCTGTCTCTATTTTTACTGTTCCTACTTTTTGTTTATATCATAAGCCTTCTTAAATCCTTTTTGGAAGCATGAAGAGTACATATTAAATGACGACTCGTAAAATGACAGGAATAGGAAAATGGCCTTTGCAAGAGAGATGAGAAGGTTCTATTTTAAACTAATTGGTTATGGCTGTGTTAAGTAATGATTCCTAATCAGTCACCAAGTCCTATGGATTCTAATTCCTTAGTTTCTCTTGACTCCTCCTGTTCATGTTTCTCTACTCTCACTGCCTCCTTCTGCCATTTTCTCATTATAGAGTGATCTTTCTAAAGTACAAATCTGACCATGAAATAATCTTCTCAGTCCTCTGAATGAAGAATAAAACTCAACATGGCTCACAAAACCCTACAAGAACGGGCCCAGGCCTACTCCCTCTATTATTCTCCTTCCTGGTTTGGAGTAAGAGAGTAGCTGTGCAGGTCCCAGAGCAGGATGTCAGTGCCTTTACATATTTTGCCCTACCTTCCTCCAGGACTAACCTTCTTTCTTTCCCTGCTTCCAGTCCTACTGCTCTCCATTCAGCCAAAGCTCACTTTTCAAACTGTCCTCAGCTTAAACATCACCTTTCCCAGGGATGCCCATCCCAAACAACTTTGTCTCCCAAGTGTTACCATAGCACCCTATGCTTAACACTTTTCTTCTTATCACACGATATTTTAACTGACTGTTAACTCAGCTAGGTCCCCCACTGCAGTCTGGAAAACGTAAGGATAAGGTGGTGTTTTTAATACTCTCTGCTTCCACAGCGCCTATCACAGTGCTTGGCTTGCTTTGGGCACTTAACACGTTTAAAGAATGGACAGATTCAATCAATACAAATTTAACAAGTGTCAACTCAATCCAGTCATTGGACTATACACTCGGATGTACACTGTTAAAACAGATCATCTCTAACCTTACAGAACTCACAGTCTATTGGAAGGTATAAACAAACAAAATATATCTAACTGCAAATTGAAATATGTTCTATGAAGGACATACATGGGGTCACTTTTCAGGACAGTCAAGAAACAGTTATCTAAGAAAACATGTATAACGATATTTGAAAGCTGAAAAAAGGAGTTGGCTAAGTCCCTCTACCTTTTTTTCTGAGAGATTCTTTTCTACAGTTCAGGTGAATAACCAGGCAGTAGGCCAACGAATATATACCGCGTGACTAGGATGTGCCTGGCGTATGCTAGACGTCAGAAGCGCTGAGAGATGCAGTTAAGAAAATACACAGTAGTTTTCAGCCATAGTCTGGGGTCCTTCGGACAACTTCTCCGTTCCTGACTCCTCCAACACCATTCAGGGCTCCCCCTGCTGGGACCGCAGTTTATCCCCCCATCTCGCCCACCCCAACTCCAGTACCAGCTACCAGGACTCCTCTCCCCCGCCCCCTTCTTTGTCCGAGGTTTCTCTCTCCGTCAGGACTCCTTTTAGCTTTATTCCCTCCCTCTTCCTGGGCCCGGCTCTTGCCTCAGTGAAACCCCCATAAGTCGTCTGGTAGAATTCATCTTCCTCCTCTGCTTCCAGAAGCCCAGAGAGCCGGTTCCCCGCGGTCTTCCGGGGGGCGCGGCCCCCAGCCAAACTCATAACGCCTATAGAGACTGCGCTGCCACCACCAAGCCCCTCACCCAGCGCCGTTCTCTAGGCTCGGCGCTCGATACCACTACCTGCGGGCGGACGGCGGAAGCCCGTCGTCTACAGACAGAAGCAGCAGAGCGTCGAGAAGTTCCCAGTACCATTCAGTTCAGTTCAATCGCGTCCGACTATGCGACCCCATGGACTGCAGCACGCCAGGCTTCCCAGCCCGTCACCAACTCCCGGAGCTTATTCAAACTCAGTTCCACTGAGTTACTGATGCCATCCAACCATCTCATCTTCTGCCGTCCCCGTCTCCTCCCGCCTTTAATCATTCCCAACATCAGGCTCTTTCCAATGAGTCAGTTCTTCGCATTTGGTGGCCAAGGTATTCGAGTTTCAGCTTCAACATCAGTCTTTCCAACGACTATTCAGGACTGATTTCCTTTAGGATGGACTGGCTGGATCTCCTTGCAGTCCAAGGAACTCTCAAGAGTCTTCTCCAACACCACAGTTCAAAAGCATCAATTCTTTGGCGCTCATCTTTCTTTAAAGTTCAACTCACATCCATACATGACTACTGGAAAAACCATAGCTTTGACTAGACGGAGATTTGTTGACAAAGTAATGTCTCTGCTTTTTAATATGCGGTCTAGGTTGGTCATAACTTTTCTTCCAAGGAGCAAGCATCTTTTAATTTCACGGCCTTCTCAACTTTTCAGCCCCGCCCATTTCTGCGTTTAGGCCACCCCAGGTTCCCCGCCCCAGTAAGCAAGTTTATCCAGGCTGTGGAATGATACGACACCAGGAGCCCTTTACCCCACGGACAGAATTTGGGAATCAATAAATTTTCATTTAGAATAGGTCAATTTCCCTCTGCTCCCGTACGTTTTTCATTCCGTTGTCAATAGAAACCTTTCTGTTATTGTTCAGTCGCTAAGTCGTATCAGACTCTTCGACCCTATGGACTGCAGCACCCGAGGCTTCCCAGTCCTTCACTGTCTCTCTGAGATTCCTCAGATTCATGTCCACTGAGTGGGTGATGCTGTCTAACCATCTCATCCTCCCTCTGCCGCTCCCTTCTCTTTCTGCCCTCAGTCTTTCCCAGTATCAAAGTCTTTCCAATCAGTTCGCTCTTTGCATCAGGTGGCCAAAGTATTGGAACTTCAGCTTCAGCATCAGTCCTTCCAATGAATATTCAGGGTTAATTTCCTTTAGGATTGACTGGTTTGAGCTCCATGCAGTCAAAGGGACTCTCAAGAGTCTTCTCCAACACCACAGTTCAAAAGCATCAATTCTTCAGCGCTCAGCCTTCTTTATGGTCCAATTCTCATAACATTACTGGAAAAATCATAGCTTTTTTTTTTCAACAGCATTGACTTTTATTCATTCATGTTGTCACCTGAAATGGCCTCTGTTGGATTTAAATGTTCATTAATGTAAATGGCTGAACAAATCCATTTAAATGGATATTCAATTCATTAAAAAAAAACCCTCAATATCCCACATAGTTAAAGTCACTTCCACATAGCCTTGTGACAACTCCCACACCAAAATAGTACTTTTTTGGGGTAAATTTTGACCCATTATTACTCCCATGTTATGGTCTTTTCAGCTGTCAAGCGTACAAGGTGAAGAAAAAAATGTAGTTAGATGGGGGTTGCACCTGGAAAACAAATTACTTAAACTCCACATACATTTTTCAAAACTGCTGGGTCCCGAGTCCATCTATGAACTTCCAGGCTGCCAGTATCATGTGCAGCATACTAAAGCTATCCTATCTGAATAGCTTATTAATTCTGCGTAAATCAGGTCAATCAATGTGTCAGCCTGTAACAGACTGAGCACTTTTAACTGAACATGCAAAATATTCACTCTCTTGAACTTTACATCACCAGTTCAGTTCAGTTCAGTCGCTCAGTCATGTCCGACTCTTTGCGACCCCATGAATCGCAGCACACCAGGCCTCCCTGTCCATCACCAACTCACGGAGTTCACTCAGATTCACGTCCATCGAGTCAGTGATGCCATCCAGCCAACTCATCTTCTGTTGTCCCCTTCTCCTCCTGCCCCCAATCCCTCCCAGCATCAAAGGCTTTTCCAATGAGTCACCTCTTTGCATAAGGTGGCCAAAGTACTGGAGTTTCAGCTTCAGCATCATTCCTTCCAAAGAAATCCCAAGACTGATCTTCAGCATGAACTGGTTGGATCTCCTTGCTGTCCAAGGGACTCTCAAGAGTCTTCTCCAACACCACAGTTCAAAAGCATCAGTTCTTTGGCGCTCAGCTTTCTTCACCGTCCAACTCTCACATCCATACATGACCACTGGAAGAACCATAGCCTTGACTAGACAGACCTTAGTCGGCAGAGTAATGTCTCTGGTTTTGAATATGCTATCTACGTTGGTCATAACTTTCCTTCCAAGGAGTAAGCGTCTTCTAATTTTGTGGCTGCAATCATCATCTGCAATGATTTTGGAGCCCAAAAATATAAAGTCTGCCACTGTTTCCACTGTTTCCCCATCTATTTCCCATGAAGTGATGGGACTGGATGCCATGATCTTCATTTTCTGAATGTTGAGCTTTAAGCCAACTTTTTCACTCTCCTNAAGTGTCTTCTAATTTCATGGCTGCAGTCACCACCTGCAGTGACTTTGGAGCCCAAAAATATAAAGTCTGACACTGTTTCCACTGTTTCCCCATCTATTTCCCATGAAGTGATGGGACCGGATGCCATGATCTTCATTTTCTGAATGTTGAGCTTTAAGCCAACTTTTTCACTCTCCTCTTTCACTTTCATCAAGAGGCTTTTTAGCTCCTCTTCACTTTCTGCCATAAGGGTGGTGTCATCTGCATATCTGAGGTTACTGATATTTCTCCCGGCAATCTTGATTCCAGCTTGTGTTTCTTCCAGTCCAGCGTTTCTCATGATGTACTCTGCATATAAGTTAAATAAGCAGGGTGACAATATACAGCCTTGACGTACTTCTTTTCCTATTTGGAACTTCCACTTATCTCTACTTTTATAGTTAGGACATTGAGCACTTTTGAAGACTACTGCTCTGATCAATCTTGAAGCCTTTAATTTTAAAAATTTAAAATGTTTTCTTAAAGGCAAAATTAAATATATGATTATGAATATACTGTTAGTACTCAACTATAAACTTGGGGTGTTTTAAACTGTATATTTTTCCATGTAGTTTTTAGTATAAAATGTAAAAACTGTTACATTTGACAATTGCAAATACTTGTATATTAAAAAAATTAATAATTAAAAAAAGGTCCCTCTTTACACTTGAAAAGAGATTGTCCCAACCATAACAACTTTTATGTATTTTTCCTCAAATAAATTATTCTTAGAGCTTTATTCATTACTAATGAAAAAAATTTCTATTTCCCCTCTACATTTGCATAATAAAGAAATCATGTATTCATAATGCAGGTACATACCTCAAGTGTAGATGCTTTTCTTATAAAAATTGACAGATGTATCCAGATATTCATTTTTCTGCCAGCATGATCATCATTTAACCAGGAATCCTAAATGTGTTTCTTCTTTTTTATTTTCTTTTTATCCTCGGAGACAACCATAACCAGACTACCTTGCTGCACGAGGTCAATGTAGTCGAGATGTCTTTTCATTATTAATGGCATCCACACCCTATATTTAGATAAGGTAATGCAGATTGGCAAGAAAGTCTGGATCCTTAGAGGCCTTGACCAGGTCAGTCCATTAGCCACAGAGTCTGGCTGATTAAATACTACTTAGCATTCTTGATTTAGTGGCATTTATCCTAATATTGGCATAAGATCTTTGCTTATTTAGTTCAAAAAGAATTTTTAAACTCTGTTGTATTTTGAGAACACCGTATCCTAGTCTATCCTCCTTGCAAACTAATATGTACCAGAGTCATTATTGCAGTAACTGAACCTCCTAACCTTTTCTTAAAATAGAAATCTAGATAAAACTTTACTGTCACTTTCATATATAATGACAGCATTCAGAATAGCCCTGGAACTTAGAAATGTTCCCAAACCAAAGGATGTTTGGTGATTCTTCCAATTGCCACAGTTTTGGAAAGGCATTTACTCAGAAAGGATATCAAACAATAGGTGAGTGTTTTAGATACATTCACCTCATAAGTGTATGAGATTGCTGTGGATTCACAGAATATTGTAAAATACTAGACTACAATATATTTTATACCCAATGTAGCTCTATTATCATTCCCAAGAAGATGCATTGAGTTCTCAGAAGTTGATTCCTTCATCAATTCAGTCATTCTATGATTATTTGTTAAATTTGTGAAATTTATTGAATTATTTGCATCCTGTGATTACAATAGTGAACAAACAAGTCCTTTTGCTTTATGGAACTTACTTTTTAATGGGAAGAGACAAACAACAAATCAACACTTTAAAAATGCTATGGGAAAATAAAGGTACAAGAAATAGAAAAGCAAGGAGGTAGGAGGGGGTGGTATAATAAATGTAGCTAGATGAAATCACTCTACAAAGGCACTGTTAGAATATGGGAGGAAATGAGGGGGCTAGTCATAGTTCAATTCAGTCACTCAGTTATGTCCAACTCTTTGCAACCCCATGGACTTCAGCAAGCCAGGCTTCCCTGTCCATCACCAACTCCCAGAGTTTACTTAAACTCATGTCCATTGAGTCAATGATGCCATCCAACCATCTCATCCTCTGTCATCCCCTTCTCCTGCCTCCAGTCTTTCCTAGCATCAGGGTCTTTTCAAGTGAGTCAGTTCTTTGTTTCAGGTGGCCAAAGTATTTTTCAGCTTCAGAATCAGTCCTTCCAATGAACACTCAGGACTGATTTCCTTTAAGAAGGACTGGTTTGACCTCCTTGCCATCCAACTGATTCTCAAGAGTCTTCTCCAACACCACAGTTCACAAGCATTAATTCTTCAGCACTCAGCTTTCTTTACAGTTCAACTCTCACATCCATACATGAATACTGGCAAAATCATAGCCTTGACTAGATAGACCTTTGTTGGCAAAGTAATGTGTCTGCTTTTTAATATGGTGTCTAGGTTGGTCATAGCTTTTCTTCCAAGGCATAAGTGTCTTTTAATTTCATGGCTGCAATCACCATCTGCAGTGATTTTGGAGCCCCAAGAAATAGTCAGCCACTCTTTCCACTGTTTTCCCATCTATTTGCCATGAAGTGATGGGACCAGATGCCATGATCTTCGTTTTCTGAATGTTGAGCTTTAAGCCAACTTTTTCACTCTCCTCTTTCACTTTCATCAAGAGGCTGTTTATTTGCTCTTCTCTTTCTGCCATAAGGGTGGTGTCATCTGCATATCTGAGGTTATTGATATTTCTCCCAGCAATCTGATTCCAGTTTGTGCCTCATCCAGCTCAGCATTTCTCATGATGTACTCTGCATATATGTTGAATAAGCAGGGTGACAGTACACAGCCTTGACATACTCCTTTTCCTATTTGGAACCAGTCTGTTGTTCCATGTCCGGTTCTGACTGTTGCTTCCTGACCTGCATACAGATTTCTCAGGAGGCAGGTCAGGTGGTCTGGTATTCCCATCTCTTGAGGAATTTTCCACAATTTGTTGTGATCCACACAGTCAAAGGCTTTGGCATAGTCAATAAAGCAGAAATAGATGCTTTTCTGGAACTCTCTTGCTTTTTTGATGATTCAATGGATGTTGGAAATTTGATCTCTGATTCCTTTTCCTTTTCTAAAACCAGCTTGAACATCTGGAAGTTCACGGTTCACATTTTGCTGAAGCCTGGCTTGGAGAATTTTGAGCATTACTTTACTAGTATGTGAGATGAGTGCAATTGTGAAGTAGCTTGAGCATTCTTTGGCATTGCCTTTCTTTGGGATTGGAATGAAAGCTGACCTTTTCCAGTTCTGTGGCTACTGCTGAGTTTTCCAAATTTGCTGGCATATTAAGTGCATCACTTTCACAGTATCATCTTTTAAGGATTTGAAACAACTCAACTGGAGTTCCATCACCTCTACTAGCTTTGTATTTAGGATATGCCAATAGACAGGCAAATGACTGGCATCATCATACAGTGGGTCAAGGAACAGTGTTAAGACTAATGTGACTAAAGCAAAATGAACAAGAGGAAGAGTAGTAGGGGATGAAATCAAAGGGTTGGAGTGAAGGAGTTACTATGTTGAACATTGTTGAGAATGGGAAAACTGCTACTTAGATCGAGCAGACAAACATTGGAAAGTCTTGAGCAGAAGGGAGAGATGAGTTTTCTTATATTTTATAAAGGATTGCTCTGGTTGTTATATGTGAATAGACTGAATAATTTAGGGCATGAGGAGGACAAAAGCCAGTTACTAGTCTAAGTGGATAAGAACTGAAAGTTGGTCATTAGACTTAGCAGCATGATGGCCATATTCTGACTTTGACAAGAACTTCCCAGCATGACATTCTACATAAGCAGACACTGATACAGACCTCAGCATCCTAGGTATACATTAGAGATCCACTGCTGTGGAGGGAGAATAAGAAAGCAAAATGGAGTAGAGGATGAACTTGAGCCATGACGCATTTGCATGTTGATGCAGGTTCTAAAAAGGATTGGACAGTTCTGTGGAGTGCTAAGAACATAATTGGAGTTTCCAGGGTGTTTTCATGGGGCTTAAATATCTGGATATTAATAACCTGGTATAATCAGTCATTGGATGCATGCCCACTGGGAGGGGCATGTGCTTGGTTGGGTAAGGCAGTTTTCTGCAACTGAAGCAAACCCTGAAGTAGCTGGTAGCTGGAGTTTTTCTGTGCAGTGATCCAGCATCAAGGGAAAATATGAACACAAGAGAGTGGGGAATTGCTGGAGTGATGTACCTTTGAAGGTGAAAGAAACTGGCATCTAGCTGATCTTTGAACAAAGTAGTATTAACCAGTGGTTATCAAAATGTATGCATCTAATTATAAAGTGACCTATTTCTTTTCCCCATTAAATATTTCAGTGACATTAAATTTATGCTTATTAGAGGAAAACCTATGGAAAGAAATCTTAGGATATTTCCTACTCATTTAAAAAAGTCATTTTTATTTTTTATTTTTTTTTTGCATGTATTGTTTTTATTATTTTTTTTTATTTTTTAATTTATTTATTTATTTATTTTTAAATTTAACTTTACAACACTCCATTGGGTTTGCCATACATCGACATGAATCCACCACAGGTCATTTTTAGAAGGTGACTCTGGAAGAGTTTCCTTTCATAGATCTCTCATCAAATTATTGAGTTCAGCAATCTATAACAATGTTATTCTGCCATTATACTTAACTTTTCAAGAGAAGTTGGAAATCATGTTGAAAAAAATGTTTGTTTTACAATTTTGTGAAGTTTGGCCTGAAAGCTTCTAAAACCTGTTGTAGTGGTATCATACTTTACTTCCACTCCCCAACCCCAGGGCCTGCAACACACATTTTAGTGGTACAAATGAGATGGTATAGAAATCTGGAGTAGAGGAATAGGGTGATGTTCTGTGACTCCTACTGGGATGACATGTATTTTTCTTGTCAACTCAATTGCTTTTCAGCATAGAGCATGCTAGCCACATGCACACACTATACTGAAGAGAAATAAAATATGTAACAAGTCACATAAATTCAAATTTTGTGTGTGGTAACTTAGTTATACCTTATTTCATGTATTAAAGTCCAAAAAAGACCTCCTAAGGGCTCCTCTGATGATCTAGCAGTTAAGACTCTGAACTTCCACTGCAGAGGGCACCAGTTCAATCCCCGGTTGGGGAACTAAGTTCGCACATGCCACCTGATGTGACCAAAAAATAAAAATCCTCCCTAATTTTGTAGTGGACATGATTTTAAATTTTACATTGGAAATGAATCAAACTGGCAGTACTGTGCTTTATGTGCAAGCAATTAAAATACTAGGAAACACGTTTGTTGGAGAGATATTCACTTTAAGTGGGCTGCAGTCAGGCAGGAGCAGTTCTAGGAGAGATAACTAACATACACTTATAAACTTTTGAGAGGTCAGTGAAAAAGGACACAGAAATGTCTCCTCTGGAGGGCACTGAATAGCACAGTTAGCAGTCTGAGAATGACAGTTGATGACCTCTGACTGCTTCTTTCAACCTTAGGATTCTCTTCCAGTCTGTCCCAGAAGCACTGTTGGCTGCTGGCTGATGGCTGAACTACTTTATTTCTCTATGCCTCATTTCTCTTCCTAATAAATTTGTGAATGTTCTCCTAACACATCTGGTGGAATGGTTGTAAGGAAACCCACCTGTAAAGATTATTTTCACCTTAAGTATGGATCGAAACTTAGTTCTATCACCTGACATTATAACAGCGCTATACTTTTGCAAGCTTCTTTTTTAAGAAGTGAAAGAGAAAGATACAGGTGTGTTAAGAGCTTATGATTATTGGTTAATCAAGGTTGTAACCAGAAAGAAATCATAAAAGTTAAGGACTTTTAAAGACCAACTAGAGTTTGTGTTAAATTCCATTATATCCCCCATTTTATTTTAATCCATATCTATTTCCACTTTTCTCCAATATCACCAACCACGGCAATTAGGGCGTTCCATTGCCAGGAATGCACATCTTGCTGTAACATATGCAAGCCCTATTCACTCTTCAAATCACTCTCATTACATATTCTTCTGTTACTTCAGGTCTCATTGATCTTTTTTTTTAATTCACAAATCCAATAGGATTTATAGTTTGCAGAAGACTCTTCTAGATTTAATTACACAAGGTCAGGTATTGTTCACCAGAGTTTCCATTGTCTCATTTTATTCCCAACACCTACCACAGTGTTCTGTCATTAAAAGATCTCTGGTAATTGCCCTCTTAAAACACTGATTTAGTCATGAGGTTTCTAAAGGAACACTTTGTGCATCTTTCAAGGGCATAGTCCAGGTCCAGTTAGACCTGGACTTCTAATTAATTGCATTTCTAAGGAGTGACTGCAGCTTTCATTTTTCAAAGAGCTTTGGACTAGATAATTTGGATCAATTATCATGAAAGTAAAATTGGCAGACAGTATTTATTTATCTGTGCAGTCAGAGAAAAGGAATTTAAAAAAAAAAACCTCTCACAAAAGCATGTAATTTTCCTCTTTAACATAATGGTACAAGAGTTCAGAAATAAAATATAGCAAAAATAATTATCTACTTAAGAAATATTCTTTGTTGTTTCATGGTTCAAAATGGTAAGCAAAGTCTTTCATTTAGAACTAAAATCTTGACAAACATTAACATAAATGATTGAATGTACACATGGATAAATCACCTCTGAACTAGTTTTTGTCATAATAGTTATCCTTAAAAACATACTACTGTGAAAATTGAAGCATAAGTAAGGAGGCATACAATGTCAGGGTGGTTGTTCCTTGAGGGGAAATGAGACTGGGGAAGGTTTAAAAGGTAATCCAACTGAATATGTATGATTTATTTAAAAAGGAATGATCTAGAGCAAATATGATAAAAGAGAATAACATTCTTTAATTTAGGGTTAATTGGGCTTCCTTGGTGGCGCAGCTGGTGAGCAATCTGCCTGCAAGGAAGGAAACTTGGGTTTAAACCCTGGGTTGGGAAGATCCCCTAGAAAAGGGAAAAGCTACCTACTCCAGTATTTTGGCCTGATGAATTCCATGAAGTGTATAATCCATGGGGTCGCAAAGAGTCGGACACATCTGAGTGATTTTTACTTCCACAGGTATGAAAATTACTGTATTATTCCCAGAGTTCATTTTCTAAGTTTTTGTTAAGTAAAAAATGTCAGTAATCTAGTGTCTTCAAGTTTCCTATTTTCAAAGATAACAGTCATATTTCATTGTTAATTGACACTTTGATGAGCCAATTAAATCTGCCTAATGTATGTTAAGCACCTAACATATACATAGAACACACTCTCAGGAAGTTAATGGGGTGGGAGAATAAATAAATGAATTATAGGAATAAAAATGACTCAATGGATATTAGGAATAGTAAGATCTGCAGTAATTTTAAAGGTGGAATAGAGTGAAGTAGGAATTCCGGAAAGGATACAAACTGAAAAAAGCAAATAGGAAACTCGGTATATGTTTGAGAAATAGTGAATCATACATTTTAGTTTAAACCTTGGAAGCAGGAAGAAATCAGGCTTGCACTGTTCCTTAGAGTATTAAGTATACATTCCCCCCAACCCCCATACACTAGGAGAATTAAAAACTAGATTATAAGCAAGTCACAGTAAGAAATAATAGGAAATAAAACATTGTTTTCCAATTTTTTTTTTTTTTTTTTTTTTGCTATTTATCATTGTCCTCAATGAAAAATAGGATCATAGTCATTTTGGAATTTTTTAAAAGAGAAATAGGGCAAGGATGAATTTTCTATTAATGAAAGTTATAAGTCAATCAGAAAATACTATAGCTTTCAACTTCTAAGCAGTAAATAAATTGGCAATATAACACTTAAGGAAAGATTGTTAAACATGCAAGTGTAAATTAACAGGAACCCAGTTAGTAGTAAATTTTAACGTATCATTTTCAGTTCTGGCCAGGAAAAATGTATTCAAAAAGTTAGTAATGCTTTTTGCTACTCAACTGATAAAAATGAATATATGTATCTTGTAAACAAAGATTATGGTCATTCAAACATTCACTTGATGTAGATAAAATCAGAATAAAAATTAGTCTGCACATTATTAGAACCAGTCTAATAGAGAAGTGTATATTGGCTACTGTAGCCCAGCACTGTATAATAAAACATTCAGCAATGATGAAATGCTCTGTATTTGCATAATTCATATCAGCTTTCTATACAGTATTATAACTACTAGATATATGTGGCTATTGCATACTTTAGATGTGGCTAGTGTGACTGAAGAACACAATTTTAATGCTATTTAATTTTAATTGATTTAAATTTAAATGGTCACATGGAGGTTACTGACTTATGTATTGAGTAACCTATCTCTAGCATTTTATAAGTTTATGTTTTCAAGTGATTGAATTAAAAACTCCAATCTCAGGTTTTGCTAATAGGTGAATTCAGAAGTGATGTGTATTATTTCTGACTTTTTAAATAATGAATGCTTTGTGTCCTAAGGTAGATTCCAGTGATATAAATGTTCTTCAATGTACATAGTTCACTATATATGCACTGCTGTATATAATATCAGACAGTAATAGCTCAGTTGCTGAAAAGAAAGTAGATGTGATTTCAAAGACTCTACAGATTAGTACTGTTGTATTGGAAAGTCTGTATAGACACTGTGCATTTAAGAGTGTCTTATTGTAAATAGTTTTGGTAGGTTGCAAAATGAGAATCAAATGGTGCTTAGTTAACAAAAAAAGTAAGAACTGAGAGAGATCTTTTCTCTAAAACTCTGATCAGCAATCAAGGTGACTTAAAGCTTCCTAGTATTCTGAGAGCTAGTGAAAATAATTTAAGGATTTAAAAATATTTTTTATTCATGTATTAAATATATCTTGTGGATGTTCATGCATTTTCATATCACTTGCTATTGCTGCTACTAAGTCACTTCAGTCGTGTCCGACTCTGTGCGACCCCATACAGGGCAGCCCACAAGGCTCCCCCGTCCCTGGGATTCTCTAGGCAAGAACACTGGAGTGGGTTGCCATTTCCTTCTCCAATGCATAAGTGAAAAGTGAAAGTGAAGTCACTCAGTGTGCCCAACTCTTAGCGCCCCCATGGACGGCAGCCCACCAGGCTCCTCTGTCTGTGGGATTCTCCAGGCAAGAGTACTGGAGTGGGTTGCCATTGCCTTCTCCGTCATATCACTTGACTAAACAGAAAAGCAGGCCATCATTCCCAATGCTTTGAAATTCTGAAACCTGAAATTACTCAATACCTGCACCATTTAGTTTTGATCAGTTTCAGAAAGCAGAAGGTGATTTATTATGACAGTAATTTAATGGAACTCACTTAAGATTAGTTTCCTAAACTAAACATTTAACATATTCCTCCTTGTAACACTTCTCGAATCATGTGTTCTCTTTTCAAATAAATGCAAATATAAATCTAAGCTATCAAGGAAATAAATGACCGAAATCATGCCAGTGACCCATACATGAAGTGACTATCATAACAAATAAATTTAGATCTTTGAGGAAAAACATGTGTATTCAAATGTGTTCAGAAAAACAGAATATAGCTACAGATAATATTAGGAAAGTAATGTAGGGATATTTCTGAAATAGCAAGAGCAATTTTAAATTTTTCTTTGTATTAAAAATAACTATGAATATTAAGTAGTTCAGCTATAGAGTATTTGAAATGCAAAATCAAATTTCTAGGAGAATTTTCTAAATCTGTGGACCAAGTATAAATTATAATTTTTCAATAAATCTCCTGAGGATAAGAAATTGGGAACCATCTAGTGAGACCTGAACACTCATCAAATAGGTGTCAATAATATATAACATCTGGGACTTCCCAGGTAGTGAAGTAGTGAAGAATCCATCTGCCAATGCATGAGACATAAGACGTGCAGGTTAGATTTGTAGGTCAGGAAGATCCAGTGGAGGAGGGAATGGCAAGTCACCCCAGTATTCTAAATGTGATAATCCCATGAGGGAGCATTGCAGGCTACAGTCTATGAGAAAGCAAAGAGTCAGATATGACTGAGCATATACACACACACTATAAAAAAGAGAACTTAATGACCCAGATAGCCATGATGGTGTGATCACTCACCCAAAGCCAGACATTCTGGAATGTGAAGTCTAGTGGACCTTAGAAAGCATCACTATGAACAAAGCTAGAGGAGGTGATAGAATTCCAGCTTAGCTATTTCAAAGTCTAAAAGATGATGCTGTGAAAGTACAGCACTTAATATGCCAGCAAATTTGGAAAACTCAGCAGGGGCCACAGGACTGGAAAAGATCAGTTTTCATTCCAATCCCTAAGAAAGGCAATCCCAAAGAACATTCAAACTACCACACAATTGCACTCATTTCACAGGCTAGCAAAGTAATGCTCAAAATTCTCCAAGCTAGGCTTCAACAGTATGTGAACTGAAAACTTCCAGATGTTCAAGCTGGATTTAGAAAAGGCAGAGGACCAGAGATTAAATTGCCAACATTTGGATGACAAAAAAAAAAAAGAGAGAATTTGAGAACATCTGCTTCACTNCTAGCAAAGTAATGCTCAAAATTCTCCAAGCTAGGCTTCAACAGTATGTGAACTGAAAACTTCCAGATGTTCAAGCTGGATTTAGAAAAGGCAGAGGACCAGAGATTAAATTGCCAACATTTGGATGACAAAAAAAAAAAGAGAGAATTTGAGAACATCTGCTTCACTGACTACACTAAAGCCTTTGACTGTGTGGATCATAGCAAACTGTGGAAAATTCTTCAAGAGATGGGAATACCAGACCAACTGACTTGCCTCCTGAGAAACCTATATGCAGGTCAAGAATCAACAGTTAGAACTGAACATGGAACAATGGACTGGTTCAAAACTAGGAAAGGAGCATATCAAGGCTGTATATTGTCACCCTGCTTATTTAACTTATATGCAGAGAACATCATGCGAAATGCCGGGCTGGATGAAGCACATGCTGGAATAAAGATTGCCAGGAGAAATATCAATAGCCTCAGATATGCAGATGATACCACCCTTATGGCAGAAAGCAAAGAAGAACTAGAGAGCCTCTTGAAGAAGTGAAAGAGGAGAGTGAAAAAGCTGACTTAAAACTCAACATTCAAAAAACAAAGATCATGATATCTGGTTTCATCACTTCATGGCAAATAGATGGGGGAACAATAGAAACAGTGACCGACTTTCTTTTCTTTTTTTTTTCCACATTTATTGTGCACTTTATTTCTATTATTATTACATCAACTCCCCCTCAGATCATGAGGTATGGGGATCCCTGGTTTAGGGAGTAAGTTTTTCCCTTCCTGCAGATGGAGACTGCAGCCATGAAATTAAAAAAAAAAGATGCTCGCTCCTTGGAAGAAAAACTATGACCACTTTAGACATCATATTAAAAAGCAGAGACATTATTTTACTGAAAAAAGTTCATCTAGTCAAAGCTATGGTTTTTCCAGTAGTCAAATATGGATGTGAGAGTTGGACCATAAAGAAGGCTGAGCACTGAAAAACTGATGCTTTTGAACTGTGGTGTTGGAGAAGACTCTTGAGAGTCCCTTGGACTGCAAGGAGATCCATCCAGTCAATATTAAAGGAAACCAATCCTGATATTCATTGGAAGGACTGTTACTGAAGCTGAAGCTCCAATTCTTTGGCCACCTGATATGAAGAGCAAACTCATTAGAAAAGCCCCTGGTGCTAGGAAAGATTGAAGGAAGGAGGAGAAAGGGATGACAGAGGCAGTGATAGTTGGATCATATCACCAACCATATGGACAGAGTTTGAACAAGCTCTAGGAGACAGTGTGCAGTCCATGGGATCACAATGACTGAACATCAATGATATACACACACACAAACCCATGTACACATATTATGTATGACACTGCCATCAGTGACATCAGATATTTTTCTCAGCTTCACTTTTACTTCCTTGACCAGATTAATATTATAAAATAATGTCCCAACATGGAAACTTATATTCACATCAGTGTATGTTTGCTTATGTATGAGTATGTTTGTATGTACATATATACACATGTGTATTTTATGTGTGTATTTTAAACTGGAAAATTTTACTTTTTACTGTATACTTTCCATATCAGGGAAATATAGTTTGCAAAATTCAACTATTAAAAAGTAATTTGAGGAAATTCCCTGGCAATCCAGTGGTTAGGGCCTGGTGCGGCCCAAAAAAGAAAAAATAATTTGATTTTATGAGAATTTAGAGAAGTATTTTGTTGTATTTTATATAACCCATTAATATATGTTGTATTTAACATTAAAAATAAACTTACTCTTTTGTTAAAGTAACTTAAAACCTGGAAATAAGGCTGAAATGGTTTTATGTTCTTTCAAGGTCATCAAACTAGGTCATCTGAATTTCTAAGGGAATGTGACTTATTTGACTTTCTGTTTAGGATTAATCAGGACCCAGATTTTTTGATATTAGAGTTGAACTTGGAGAAAACAGATAATATGCAAGCTATTTTGGTACAATACTGATTTATTGATTTCAGCTTTATAAAGAAGATATGTTCCAAGATTATTATACCCCACTCCAGTACTCTTGCCTGGAAAATCCCATGGATGGAGGAGGCTGGTAGGCTGCAGTCCATGGTGTCGCTAAGTCGGACATGACTGAGTGACTTTACTTTCACCTTTTGCTTTCATGCATTGGAGAAGGAAATGGCAACCCACTCCAGTGTTCTTGCCTGGAGAATCCCAGGAACGGGGGAGCCTTGTGGGCTGCCATCTATGGGGTCGCACAGAGTCGGACACAACTGAAGTGACTTAGCAAACACAATTTTGCAAAATTTTTTCCATTGTTATATGTCTTTTTGCATTCTCTCTTGAACCACTTTTGTCATTCTGCTGGCTCATCATTAGTGAGTCAAACAAAATTTTGACACATGCTCACTGTGAATTTATATGACAATTAGGCTTTTAACATTGTGTTTGAGACCACTATTATATGTTGGTGATAAGATTTTTAAAAGCAAACAGAATTTCATGGAATGCTTGGCACAATGTATCGTTAGGAAAAAGCCATAAGGTTGCATGATATTTCAGGCTGAGGAAACCTGAGAAGGAACATCATCTCTGTGGGAAATAGTTTACAATTCTCCACATACCATCTGTTCATCACAATCAATGCAATGACCATCAGAAGTAAGAGGAGGCAAATCTGTAAACTTCCCACTTAGTAGTGTGTTTTAAAACTCCAATTATCATTAAGGCAAAATTCATTAAACTATCTTTTGTGCAGAGTAGTGGATACATCAATTTAACAACATGTCTCTTGCCTCCTGAAAACAGATTAAAATAAATACTAGTGGTAAATCCAAGGGCAAACTGACATATACATAAGATTAGCACCATGAACAGAGTAAATGGATAAGATTAATATTTGTTTTAAAAAGAAGAGAAACTATGACTCTCACTCAGAACTTACAGAATGCTGTGGTCTTTTTTCAGTCTTGTGTCTGAATTATAACTTTCAGCTCCACTGTCGGTACGGACTTAATCATGAGAGGCCACTGGAGAAGAGAATGGCAAACCACTTCAGTATTCTTGCCTTGAGAACCCTGTGAACAGGATGAAAAGGCAAAAGATAGGACACTGAAAGATGAACTCCCCAGGTCAGTAGGTGCCCAATATGTAACTGGAGATCAGTGGAGAAATAACTCCAGAAAGAATGAAGAGATGGAGCCAAAGCAAAAACAGCATCCAGTTGTGGATGTAATTGGAGATGGAAGTAAAGTCCAGTGCTGTAAAGAGCAATATTGCATAGGAACCTGGAATGTCAGGTCCATGAATCAAGGCAAATTGGAAGTGGTCAAACAGGAGATGGCAAGAGTGAACATCGACATTTTAGAAAACGGTGAACTAAACTGGACTAGAATGGGTGAATTTAACTCAGAAGACCATTATATCTACTACTGTNAATAACCTCAGGTATGCAGATGACACCACTTTTAAGGCAGAAAGTGAAGAACTAAAGAGCCTCGTGAAAGAGGAAAGTGAAAACGTTGGCTTAAAGCTCAACATTCAGAAAACTAAGATCATGGCATCTGGTCCTATTACTCCATGGCAAATAGATGGGGAAACAGTGGCTGATTTTTTATTTTGGGGGCCTCCAAAATCACTGCAGATGGTGACTGCAGCCATAAAATTAAAAGACGCTTACTCCTTGGAAGGAAAGTTATGATCAACCTAGACAGCATATTAAAAAGCAGAGACATTACTTTGTCAACAGAGGTCTGTCTAGTCAAGGCTATGGTTTTTCCAGTGGTCATGTATGGATGTGAGAGTTGGACTATAAAGAAAGCTGAGTGCCAAAGAAATGATGCTTTTGAATTGTGGTGTTGGAGAAGACTCTTGAGAGTCCCTTGGACTGCAAGGAAATCCAGCCAGTACATCCTCAAGGAGATCAGTCCTGGGTGTTCTTTGGAAGGACTGATGTTGAAGCTGAAGCTCCAGTACTTTGGCCACATTATGCAAAGAGGTGACTCATTTGAAAAGACCCTGATGCTGGGAAAGATGGAGGGCAGGAAGAGAAGGGGATGACAGAGGATGAGATGGTTGGATGGCATCACTGACTCAATGGACATGGGTTTGGATAAACTCCAGCAGTTGGTGATGGACAGGGAGGCCTGGCCTGCAGCGGTTCATGGGGTTGCAGAGTCAGACACGACTGAGCGACTGAACTGAACTAAACTCATTGGTTTATGAAACTTTATTGAAAAAAAAATAAATCAATTACTAGCAGAGCTATTAGTTGATCACTCATCCATTGACAACTTGCACCATTTATTCAGTGCTATATTAAACAGTGTATTGGAAGACAGATTAATAGCTCCAAGCCTCCTAACAATTTCAATGAAAAATTTAAAATGTTTGAGATCCTATTTTCAAATACAAAGTGTGTTTGACTTCCTCTTTCCATTCTCTGTAGAACAAGAACAGGTCATTCCTTTATTGATATGCATAAAATACACCACATTTTCTGTTCTGCTGATGCTATAAATTCAATAAATTCTCTAGCCACATCGGTTATGAGCATAAAGTATATCATGTAACCTCAAATCTCTAACAGTGGAATGCTTAAACAAGGATGGATGCTGCTAGAATAATGCTGCTTCCTTTGATGTGACAACTCAGCATCCATCTCCCTCCCTCTCAGATAATTCTTCAGCATGTTAGAGCAGTGAGGAATGGTTTTAGTCTCTAACCAAGTTAGAGTGAAGACATTGGCTACATATTACACATGCTAAATTTTTAAAAAAATTCTGAATCTTGTGCAACTATTCTCTTGTAACTACTTTACAGTTTCTAAAAGCAGTTATTGTCCAAAGCTGGAAGAACTTAAGTCTTCTCAGATGAGCATGTGAATGGAGGGATGTAAACAAAAAATAAAATAAAAAAAGATGAGGTCGGATATGAGAGCAGCTCGGTAAGAAAATCAGAAAAGAAGCACTAATTTAATGTTTATTTTAACTATAATACAGGTTATTCTGTCTTTAAGGTGGCATCACATGGCATACTTCTGAGTCGATTCCCGAGATATTCTGCTGTACTCATCTCATTTTATAGATCCATGCAGTCTCTGGCACTAAGGGATCACCTGGGTTTGGGTCACATAGCAGTGAACAAATGGATAAAAGAACTTTAGAAATAGTTAAAGCAGGAGACCACTGTGATCTTAGAATATCGAGACAAATGCTGCCATTACTGTTAATGTTTGGATCATAAATTATTGTTGTAAATACAACTTTAGGTGGTTTGAAGGGTTAGTCTGTAGGCAAATGAATTTCCAAAAAGAATACATTGTCCTGATATGGGCTGTCATTAGGTCCCATAATTGTGACTTGCCAGTGAAACATATCATCCCCAAACTGGACTTGCAGAACATTGTGCTGGAGGGTCACAGGCCAAATCACTAAGCTCCTTATTAGTCTGTTTTGACACCATAATCTGTGCTTTTTGTCTGGCTCCTCACTATCTCGGTGTTTGCTGGAAGGTCCAGCCAAAATTCGTGATTATCCCAGTGACTGGGAAGGATTGTCTATTCATCTCACACCAGCTCTGCCAGACACAGGCACTTGGTATTGAGGAGGTGGATCTTATGAGAACCTCAAGGTTAGTTTCTTCAGCGCTCAGCCTTCTTTACAGTCCAACTCTCATGTCCATACATGACTACTGAAAAAAAACATAGCTTTGACTAGACAGACCTTTGTCAGCAAAGTGATGTCTCTGCTTTTTAATATTGTCTAGGTTTAGCATAGCTTTTCTTCCATCTTTTAATTTCATGAATGCAGTCAACAGCCACAGTGATTTTGGAGCCTAAGAAAATAAAGTCTGTTACTGCTTCTCTAACAGAGCAGGATGAGCACAGCCCTTAGCAGGTAGCATTGCTGTGCCTCATTACTCTGTGCCCTGTTACTAGGCAACAGGTCCTGCTCAGCTATTGGTCAGCACCACAGTGAGTCCTGCCCACTGGTAACTGTCAACAGGGGACCAGTGGGGAAATGATTCAGTCAACAATTCATGGGGTGGTGGTCATCAGATGGAGAGTGAGGTAAAAGGCAGATGCAGGCCTTCTCCTGGAGGCCCACCAGCTTACCCAGACTTGGGCCAGCAGGTGATCTGGAGGGCCCAGGGAGCAGACTAGGGAGCCCAGGGGCTATGTCCTGCAGAGCTCCAGAGCCCTCCCTAAGGCCCTCCACTAGCTGGGGCCCAGACCTTGAGAAGCAGTGAACCTCTCCCTGTCTCTGTGACCCACTAGCAGTGGCCGTCTGTATGAGTCACAGTCTGTGAGACCTGGTCTCCCCATCTGGACGGCCTGAGGAGACTCAGGGCCACTTGGGTTGGATACCTGGCTCCCTCAGGGATGATAGCTGGGCAGGATATGGGAACCTGGCCCCGAAGGAGCTGCCAACTGAGATCTGCCTCCTCTTAGCCAGGACTGGGACCTTGGAGGGTAAAAGTTGTGCCTTGGGACTTTGCCCTTTCTCGTCAGGACAGAGAATAACCTTCATCTGGTAGAGATTTTGAGGAACATCATTACCTGACCATGACTTGACCTTGAGAACAAAGGATCTGACATCCAGAAGTCTGCAACAGCTAACCATGCCCATCCCTCACCTTTTCCTTTTAAAGGGACTTGCTGACAGCTTTCAGTAATTTGGGGGTTCTAGGATATGAGCCACCCATCTTCTTGTATGAATCTGTAATAAATCTTTCTCTCTTCCAGACTCTTACGTTTAGTATTTATGGGCCTCACTGTGCATCAGGAGCATGGTTTTTGTGATTTCGGTAACACTTCCACTTTTCCCTCTTCTACTTTTCATGAACTGACAGGACTGGATGCCATGATTTTTATTTCTTTAATGTTGAGTTTTAAGCCAGCTTTTTACTCTTCTCTTTCACCCTCAGCAAGAGGCTCTTTAGTTTCTCTTCAGTTTCTATTGGGAGTAGTATCATCTGCATATCTAAGGTTGCTGATATTTTTCCTGACAGTCTTGATTCCAGCTTGTGATTCATCCAGCCTGGCATTTTGCATGATGTACTCTGCATATAAGTTAAATAGGCATGGTGACAATATACAGCCTTGATATACGCCTTTCCCAATTTTGAACCAGTCTGTTCTTCCTTGTCCAGTTCTAACTGTTGCTTCATACAGGTTTCTCAGGAGACAGGTAAGGTGGTCTCGTATTTCCATCTCTTTAAGAATTTTCCACAGTTTGTTGTGATCCACACAAAGGCTTTAGTGTAGTCAGTGAAGCAGAAGTACATGTTTTTCTGGGATTCCCTTGCTTTCTCAATGATCCAGTGAATATTGGCATTTTGATCTCTGGTTCCTCTGCCTTTTCTAAACCCAGCTTATAGCTTATACATCTGGAAGTTCTTGGTTCATACTGCTGAAGCCTAATTTTAAGGATTTTGACCATGCTTTACTAGTATGTGAAATGAATGCAATTACACAGAAGTTTAAAAATTCTTTGGCATTGCCCTTCTTTGGGATTGGAATGAAAATGGACCTTTTCCAATCCTGTGGCCACTGCTGAGTTTTTCAAGTTTGCGGACATAGTGAGTGCGGCACTTTCACAGCATCATCTTTTAGGATTTGAAATAGCTCAGTTGGAATTCCATCAACTCCACTAGCTTTGTTCAGAGTAATGCTTCCTAAGTAATACTTTTGAATTATGGTGATGGAGAAGACTCTTGAGAGCCCCCTTGGGCAGAAAGGAGATCAAACCAGTCAATCCTAAGGGAAATCAACCCTGAATATTAATTGGAAGGACTGATGCTGAAGCTAAAGCTCAAGTACTTTGACCACCTGAAGAGCTGATTCACTGGAAAAGACCCTGATGCTGGGAAAGACTGAGGGCAGGAGGAGAAGGGGGTAACAGAGGATGGGATAGTTGGATGGCATCACCACTCAATGGACATGAGTTTCAGCAAACTCTGGGAGATAGTAAAGGACAGGCATGCTGTAGTCCATGGATTGCAGAATTGGAAACAACTTAGTGACTGAAGAAAAACAACAGTGCTTTCTAAGGCCCACTTGACTTCACACTCCAGGATGTCTGACTCTAGGTGAATGACCACACCATTGTGGTTATCCAGGCCATTAAGACCTTTTTTTTTTTTTTTTTAGTTTTAAAATGTGGACAGTTACTACTCAAATCAACTCGTTTGATAAAAAACATTATATTTTAAGATAATAAAAATACATATTAAAATAATTATAAATTGTGATTCTTTTGAGTGCAAACGAGTGGTTACCCAAAGAAGAAATAAAACCTCCTTGTGTGCTCAGTCGCTAAGTTGTGTTTGACTCTTTGCAACCCTATAGACTGAAGCCTGACAGCTTCTCTGCTGGAGATTTTCCAGACTAGAATACTGGAGTGGGGTGCCATTTCCTTCTCCAAAGGCCTTTTCTGTATAGTTCTTCCGTGTATTCTTGCCACCTCTTCCTAATCTCTTCTGCCTTTGTTAGGTCCTACCGTTTCTATCCTTTATTGTGCCCAACCCTACATGAAATGTTCCCCTGATATCTCCAATTTTTTTGAAGAGCTCTGTAGTCTTTGCCATTCTATTGTTTTCCTCTATTTCTTTGAATTGATCACTTAAGACGGCCTTCTTATCTGGCCTAGTTATTCTCTGGAATTCTGCATTTAGTTGGGTTTATCTTTACTCTTTTCCCTTGCTTTTTGCTTCTCTCCTTTTTTCAGCTATTTGTAAAGCCCTCTCAGACAACCATTTTGCCTTCTTGCATTTCTTTTTCTTTGGGATGGTTTTAGTCACTGCCTCCTTTTCAGTGTTGGTGCAACTTGTTACCACATTCGGCTGTTAACCAAAAGGTTGGTGGTTTGAGCCCACCCAGGGACGACTGTCCTTGAGGCCTTTTTAAGAAACATTTCTCAAAACCCAGATTTTGTCACTCTTCTACTCAAAACTGTTTAATGACTCCCTGTTGACTACAGGATAAAGTCTAAAATCCTTGTGGCAGAATAGTAGTGTGATTAGGAGCACAGCTTTAGAGCCAGCCAGGCGTGAGCTTGCATTTCAGCTTAAATTCTAGCCCAATGCTTTGGACATGTTACTTTACCTCACAGAATTTTAGTTTTCTTATCTGTAAAGTGTGAGTGATAGGTATTAACCTAAGTATTAATCTATCCTTTAAGGTGGTTGAGAAGATTAAGAAATGTAATCCTTATAAACTGCTTAGCACAGTATTTAGTAAGCACATAGATGTTTCAGTTCAGTTCAGTTCAGTCGCTCAGTCATGTCCGACTCTGCGACCCCATGAATCGCAGCACGCCAGGCCTCCCTGTCCATCACCAACTCCCGGACTTCACTCAGACTCATGTCCATCGAGTCAGTGATGCCATCCAGCCATCTCATCCTCTGTCGACCCCTTCTCCTCCTGCCCCCAACCCCTCCAAGCATCAGAGTCTTCCAATGAGTCAACTCTTCACATGAGGTGGCCAAAGTACTGGAGTTTCAGCTTTAGCATCACAGTCATATCCTTCATAATTTAGCCTCTCCTGGGTTTTCATGGCCTCAACTCCTTCCACATCATCCTATTCTAGCATCATTTTCCTGACACCAATTCTCTGTAGTGCCTCTATGCTTTTCTTCTCCTTAAATATCTCTCTCTTGTCTATCTGGCAAAATTCCAATTCTATAATACAGTGACATCTTCTCACATACCCTTCCTCTCTTCCCAAACTTTCTAGAACCATTGAGATCATGCCTCCTAGAACCTCAGGAATAGTTCCAATCTCAAATAGTTTGTGGTGTCATCAAGAATGTATCGAAATAATCCCATTTACATTGACATGGATGGCCCTAGAGATTGTCATACAGCTTGAACTATGTCAGAAAGAGAAAGACAAATATTGTATATTGTTTATATGTGGAATCTAGAAAAATCATATAGATGAACTTATTTGCAAAGCAGAAATTGAGTCAAAAGATATAAAAAACAAACTTACAGTTACCATAAGGATAAGGAGGATGTGTGATGAATTGGGAGATTTGGACTGACATAGATATACACAAAATGGGGCTTCCCAGGTGGTGCAAGTGGTAAAGAGCCTGCCTGCTTGATACAGGAAATGCGAGACTTGGGTTTGATTCTTTGGTTGGGAAGATTGCCTGGAGGAGGGCATGGCAATTCACTCCAGTATTGTTGCTTAGAGAATCCCATGGACAGAGGAGCCTGGCAAACTACAGGCCATGGAGCCGCAAAGAGTCAGACATGACTGAAGAGACTTAGCATGCATACATAAAATAGGTAACTAATGAAAACTTACTGTGTAGCACAGGGAACTCTACTCAATGCTCTTTGATGGCCTAAATGAGAAAGAAATCTAAAAAAGAGTTGATATATGTATATCATTTTGATGTATAGCAGAACTAACACACCATTGTAAAGCAACTATACTCCAATAAAAATTACTTAAAAAAAGAATGCATCAACTTCTCTTCCCCATTTTTATTCTGAGAATATGGTTTTCAAAACACAGCATTTGTGCATACTTTATGATGGCACCTATTATGTTTTAGAGATCTTCCCTGTAGCTCAGATGGTAAAGAATCTGCTTGCAATGAAGGAGACCTGGGTTCAATCCCTGGGTCAGGAAATCCTCTGGAGAAGGGACTGGCAATCCACTCCAGCATTCTTGCCTGGAGAATCCCACGGATAGAGGAGCCTGATGGGCTATAGTTCGTGGGGTTGCAAGGAGTCGGACACGACTAGGCGACTAACCCACTAACCCAACCATTATGTTTTAATGATTTCTGTGTCTGTCCCTCATTAGTCTGTGATCTTTTTGCAGGCAGAGACTTTATCATCTGTGTATGCCAGAATTTCCCATAGTTGAGGACATAGCTAATTCAATGAATGAATTAATTAATGACTAATCAAGTGAATAAGGTATCATCGTCTTATTTTGCCTCTGTGTTCAACTAAACACTCCATTTTGACCTGAGTTACTGTTCTAAGGCATGAATGTCACGTTAGTAAGGCTGTGTGTGTCTGTGTATACACTTTCTCCTTCAAGTTTGTATGTGGGGCCCTATTTTGAGATCATCAGATTGCCCTCCTCTTTCCAAAGTATATATT
Organism: Neotragus pygmaeus; assembly: GCA_006410875.1. NCBI lineage: Eukaryota > Metazoa > Chordata > Mammalia > Artiodactyla > Bovidae > Neotragus > Neotragus pygmaeus. Next base: position 137,958 of record SJYV01055751.1, read on the forward strand.
GGTAAACTCCCTTTTCCATTTCCTCGGGGGGGGCACCAGGCCAATGTGTCCTGCTTTGCTCCTGTTTCCACACACTGCCACATCACTAGAGTAGTGCTATGCCAGGAATGTTAATGAGGAAGAGTGGCTCTGTGACTCAGAAGCCAGCCCAGGGATTAAGCTGTAGTGGAGGGAAAGACGAGGTTTGAGGGAAAATATGAAAAACACTGTTGGCTTTATGCCTGGTGGCTCAGATGGTAAATAATCTGCCTGCAATGCAGGAGACCTGGGTTCTATCCCTGGATTGGGAAGAATCCCTGGAGAAGGAAATGGCAACCCACTCCAGTATTCTTGCCTAGAGAATCCCATGGGCAGAGGAGTCTGGCAGGCTACAGTCCATGAGGTCGCAAAGAGTCAGACATGACTGAGTGACTAAGCACACACGTAGAAAACACTGTTAACTCCTTTTTGATTTTTGCTTTCAACCATTCATATATTCAGTAGACATGTATTGGGCACCTACTCTGTGCCAGGCACTGTTCTAGACGTTTGAGATATAAAAATGGATAAGATGTAATCTTTGCCTTGAAATGTTCAGTCTTTGAGGGAGAACAAGTAAACAGACTGACATAATACAAGATGGTAGGAATAATAGTGGCTATTTTCTAGTACATAAAGGAGAAACAAAAGTCCCCCAAGAAACTACAATACAGGGGTCTTTTGTTTCAGGAAGCTTGAAATCTAATTCATAGATCAAATTCAAGGGAGGTGATCCCTCTCTTGACCTATGCCTTGGTGAATCAGGGGAAGAGGCAATCCAAGCATTTGAAGTTTGTCTACTTTCACTACCAAAAAGAAGATGAATAACCCAGCAGGTGGCAGCAGGGAAACAATTATTTTACATCTTGATGAAGGAGGAGTAGAAAGCAGAGGTAAATGCTTGGAATTATGTTCTGGACGTTCAGGTACTAGGTTCCCTTTCAAAGACCCAGAAGACATTTGGATAGAGAATAACTAGGCCCATGTTGGGGGCTGCAATACCCAGGATTTTAACCCCACTCATCTTCATTTATTTATTCCACAAATAATTATTGAGCCCTTACTACGTACAGAGTTACATCACGGGAGGAGCTGTAAATACAAGAATGAAACAGTCCTTACTCTCTGGCAGTTTAGTCTGTTCAGAGATAGGTCTTCATATTTCCCATCAAGGTTCGTAATCTCCAGGGTATTTTATTAAAACTGAGAGGGGTTAGTACAAAGATTAGACTGGAAAGGGGAATTTCTCTTGAGTGTCAGTGACCTTTGGAGAGGTAACAGAGAGGCTAAGGGCTCGGATCACAGGAAGACTGTTATGTTTCTGAACGTCTTCCGTGGCCTTTTAGACAGGTCTTCATTCGTTTATTTATCAAATATTTACTCAGCTCCATCACTGTGCCCAGCACTGCGCTTGAGGCAAAGTGTGGATCTGTTTCGAATGTCATTCAAAGGAAGGCAAGACACGCACCCTTGTTAAATAATAAACAAGGCAGTAAAGTCAGAAGAATACTTGGTGGCATGTGATGTTTTGTGATACTTAACTATTTAACTGTTTCACTAGACACCAGCGCTCCAGTCAGGAAGTCTTCCTGGGCTGTGGTGAATGCCAGCCGGGCACACTCTTTTCGAGAGCTCAGACTTCTCGATTGAGTCCTATCTAAGACTCCCTTCTATATTGACTCACCAAGCCACCGTAGACAGAGCCGCACTGTCTTCCTTCCTTGGATTTGCCAAGGCGCGAGGGACCTGTGTCACGTGACCAGACTCAGCCTCCTGATTGGCTTGCCTCCTCTCAAGGCCTCCCTCCTCCCCCATTGGATGCGGTGGCCGCTGTGAAGAAGGTTGGGCGCATGCGCGATGCCCGGATTTCCTTGGCCACCGGGAGTGAAGCGGTGGGGTTGGGCGATAAACAGGCTGTGGCCAGGGAGAGGGGGGAGGGGAGTTCGCTCCGCAGGGACTTCTCCTTCCCCACCTTTTTCTTTTAGGTGTGGTTTGATCCAGACCAGTTTCCCGGCAGCCGCTTGAGCTTACTCTGTTGTGAAAGGGGAAAGTAGCTCCTGCGGAAAGGGGTTAAAGTTGCTAAAACGGTGCGAGACGAGAATTGTCCCCCATGCCATCCTAATGGTTCCGCCCTGAGTTGGTCCCGGAGCCGGCGCAGCGTATCTGAGAGAGGCCCCAGAGGGGGCGGGGAGGTGGCCCGCAGAACGCGGGTTCTGTGAAGATACGTGGGGAAGATTCGACTCCGAGAAGAGGAAGAGCGTGATAGAAAGAGAGGCCGCTGAGGGGGAGGGGGCTGCCAAGATGGCGTCTGCCTCTTCTGGGCCGTCGGCGGCGGGGTTTTCATCCGCGGATTCCGGCGTCCCTCCCTGCACCTCGGCCTCAGGTAATCATGGCGTGGCGTGGGCTGGGGGCTGATGACTGTGCGATGGCAGGAAGAGCGAGACCCAGGAATGGCACCTGTAGCTGGGCATGATTGAGGCGTTGCCGGTAAGGAGGACCGAGAACTAGGCTTTCATGTAGCTTTCAGAGCAAGCCGAGGGAATGTGAGGAAAGGATGGATTTGATGGAGAAAAAGGAAGCTGTCAGAAACACTGGCTGTCTTCAAGGAGACCTAGTTGAGGACTTTGAAGGAATAGGGTCAGAAAAGGATGGAGATTGACGGTGGGAGTAGGGAGGAAAGAGGGATTCGAAGGGAGTAGAGAAAGAGTAAATAGAGGCTTCATAAGTAGAGAGGAATTACGTAATGTGAGAAGCAAGTAGACTCTACGTTGATTGCGGGGTTAATTGGACAAAAACGTGGAAGAGAAACCATGGGACATAAAAGGTATGGAAGCGTTATGGGATGCTTTCCAATGCTGGGGCGTTAGGGAATTGGGGATTTTGTTGGGGGTGGGAGTGAGTTATTGGAGGCTCCTGAGAGTCTCCCCCTAATGCGCCATTCCTTCTCACTTCGTGCCTCCCCTCCCCCCAAAACGCGCGCGCTCGCACGGACAGATACACCTACACGTTTTATCAAACATCCTTCTCTGGAGACTCCCATCTCTTGACTGCCCAGCTTTGGGAAGGAATGGGAAGTTTTTGTAGAGAGCCTGAGGTATGTAGAAAAGCAGGGTTTAAAAAACTGAAAACAGATGAAGAAGGCGGAACGATGGAGTCTCGAATTGCAGTAGAAGTTGAGGGAGGTGATGCAGGAAATTAGACTTGAAAAGGATAGGGTGGGGATGGTTCTAAGTGCTGTGTAGGAATATTGCATAATAGGAAATGGACTGGAAGAATGCTTGGAGAAGGGAGCCAGGGAATCTAGCTCAAAGTAGTTAGAAACTGTTGAAGATTTAGGGAGGGCCAAGGAGTCCACAAGAAAGGCAACAGATTGCGTGTAGGAGGGGAAAATGTGTGGTGTTGGGATGTATGTTGGAGGGGGGTAAGTGGAGTTTGAGTCAGAAACTGTTCTAGAGCTTCCATCAGAAATGTCTGGGGTTCCACAGTGACTGTTACCTGTACACTGGCAACAGGAGAGGCCGCCAGATGATGGATGCTCTACCTGAGACATTGACACTTGCTTAATCCTGGGATTGCATCCTACTCGTTTTGAGTTGACTAAATAGAGGGTTCCACCTTTTCCTGTTGAGTTCAGGTGAGCACATACTTGGTCATAAATAGCTTCTTCACAAACTGGAGTTTTGTTTATGTACAATCTATTTTTAGTTTTTTGAGAGGTGGTTTTTGCCTTTCCTATAAAAGATTAGTGGGCCAGAACAACAACTGTTGCATTCTAAGTGTGAAGAAGGATAAAGTTAAAATGAAAGTTTTTAAATACAGTAGCTTCTTAATTTAAAACCTCTTTTCCTCTCCCCCAGTGCTGGAACAAGAATGGTAGTCTTGAAGCAGACTTCTTAACTATCAGATCAGGCATTAGAATCAGCTTAATCTTAAAAGTCTTGTGTTTATATCCCACAATTTGATTCAGCCTCTATCTCATGAACATATTGTCCACGTGGACAGATTTAGGAGTAAAAGAAAATATTTCTGTCACATAGTGATGTCTTCAGGTTTTTGCTCCTACTTCAGATAGTCCTACTAGTTTTAGGTGTTACTATTTGATATTTTGTATGTTTTTATATTTTCTGTCAGATCCTAAGACTAGCAGGAGGTTATTCAGATAGTGTAAATGTTTTTTGCTGTTGTGTTTTCACCAGAAAATAAAATAATAGATTTCAGTCAATTGTACAGCTTCTTGGCTTTATTGTGTTCATATATGAGGTCAAGATAACAAAAATGGCTAAAAATTTAAAATGACTAAAAACAAATAGCTTTGGATTCCTTTTTTTTTTTAACTTTTTTTTTCACCCCCTTTCTCTGTTTCTTTGGCAAATATTGAAACTGTTGGATTAAGAAATTCAGAAAAATTCTCATAAATATTCATGAAAACATGGGATTATTGTGTGCAGAAACACAGTGTTGACTTCTTTTGCGTATCTGTATGTTCACTTCAGTTTTTGCTTACTGAATTTAATAGAATATTTCCTATTTCATTTCAAGGATATGTTTTTGAAGAGGATAAGGTGTTTGATTCAGATGCCAAAAAAGGCTTTTGAGAATGTGTTTTGTGATTGGAGGAGAGTGGTCTGGATAGTACCAGGGGAATTAAGGCATTGGCAGGAATAAATTGGTTTATGGTCTCCTACATTGTTAAAGTGAAAGAGGAGAGTGAAAAAGTTGGCTTAAAGCTCAACATTGAGAAAACTAAGATCATGGCATCTGGTCCCATCACTTCATGGGAAATAGATGGGGAAACAGTGGAAACAGTGTTAGACTTTATTTTTTGGGGCTCCAAAATCACTGCAGATGGTGATTGCAGCCATGAAATTAAGATGCTTACTCCTTGGAAGGAAAGTTATGACCAACCTAGATAGCATATTCAAAAGCAGAGACATTACTTTGCCAACAAAGGTCCGTCTAGTCAAGGCTGTGGTTTTTCCTGTGGTCATGTATGGATGTGAGAGTTGGACTGTGAAGAAAGCTAAGTGCTGAAGAATTGATGCTTTTGAACTGTGGTGTTGGAGAAGACTTGAGAGTCCCTTGGACTGCAAGGAGATCCAACCAGTCCATTTTAAAGGAGATCAGTCCTGGATGTTCTTTGGAAGAAATGATGCTAAAGCTGAAACTCCAATACTTTGGCCACTTGCTGAGAAGAGTTGACTCATTGGAAAAGACTCTGATGCTGGGAGGGATTGGGGGCAGGAGGAAAAGGGGACGACAGAGGATGAGATGGCTGGATGGCATCACTGACTCGATGGACGTGAGTTTGAGTGAACTCCAGGAGGTGGTGATGGACAGGGAGGCCTGGCGTGCTGCAATTCATGGGGTTGCAAAGAGTCAGACACGACTGAGTGACTGAATTGAACTGAACTGAAATTGTTAAAGGCTAAAAGGGTAGCTTTATAGAAATTCAAGGTAGGAGTGTGTATGTTTGTGTTTTGATCATTTTAAAATCAACTTAACTGTCCTTAGATGTTTAGGTGAACTCACTTAAATATTGGTGAAACTGAAATCCTAAAGGTAAGGTTCTCTGGCAGTGTATACAAAACAAGAATGTTAGGATTCAGGGACAGATTGATGTTTTAGATAAGTCATTCATAACCTTTTAAGGTACAAAATCTTTTGACATTCAAATTAGAAAGGATTGGTAATTTAAAACAGTTCTTCCCTGCCAGTATTAACCCCCCTCTCTATTATTTAATCATTAAGCTGGAACTGGTCTTTTATGCTGCTGACAGGTTAGATACAGGAGTTAAAGCAAACAAACCATACACTCTGAGATGTTTGAGAGAGCTTTTCCACTGGAGTAATTACCATGTTTGGATTAGAGGGAGGTGATTATAAATTAATGTCAATCTTACAGGCACCATCATCATTTCCTTGTTCTTATACTTTGTTAATAAAAGATGATGCAGTTTGCGCTCAGCTGTTCGATGTGTAAAGGAAATTTATTCCTTTTCTTCCTTTCTGTCCTAGCCTCATTATTTGGTCAGTGGTACCACCTAAAAAAATAAAAGCACTAATGAGATGCTGTTGACAGTGCTGCCATCTGTCAAACTAGTGACAGTATAGAGAGCCTGTTCCCCTGTCTGCAGTTTGACTAGTTCATCAATAATTTGAAAATAAGCCACCAAGTCTTTTTACTACCAGAGAGGGAGTAGTTTCTATTTTGGTGACTTGATTTGAATTTGGTGGAAGAATTAAAAAGTAAAGTTAGAGTATTAAAGTGTCCCTTGCTCCCCTAAAATAAGAGCTGTGATAAAATCCTGTGTGACTCCCTTAAGAAAAAGGACTTGAAACCTTAGAAAATCATGAACCTGTAGCTCCTTTTGCTTCAGACCAGCACATTTCTGAAATTGTCACACATTACCAAATGATTCTATCATAAGTACAGATTATTTGGAGCTAATATTTATAGCTCCTTTTCTGATTTTCCCTTAAACTGCTGAGGGAGACCCCAAAAAACACAGAAAGGAAAGATTTTTGCCCAGAACTTTTGTGGTAGAGCCAGTCTCATCAATCCTTGATTCTGGTGGCTTTGTCCTTCCCAGCAGAGCTCCACCAGTAAATGTATGCTGTAATCTGATAACTCCAAATGGTAGGAATTTCATTGAGGGTTTTTTGTCTGTTTTCTTTGTGTACAGTGTAAGCCATTTGTAGACTGATCTCTTTCCCTTTAATTTTTCTATACTAGTGAAAAGTAAAGCAACTTAAGCCACATTGGGGGGAGAAACTGGAGTTTGGAAATGTAAAGACAGAACAGAATACCATGTAATGAGAATATCAACAAGTATCCTTTTGGTTGGTATTTTATAAGTAAGGAGAAATTTTTCTTTATGCTTTTTCCACAGAGGGCTTACACCCACCTCCTTTTTTATTTTGTCACCTTGGTAGATTCTTCCAGAAAACTGACATCAGAATGTCACTGTTTTTTAATTATCCATTTATTTCTGCCATGACTGCTCAAGCCAGGGTCAAGTATAATTATATAGACTTAATAGGTATCCAGTATCTGTTATTAATTGGTAATGTGTACGTACAAATAAGCCTTGAATATCAAAATACATATTATGTTTTGTTAATGTCTTTGTTTTTTGTTTTGTTAATTTCTCTAAGCTGTTCTGAGTTGATGTAGAACTTCTGATTAATAACTGCTCAAATATGTGCTAGCTACTAGTTATTACGTGTTTCATCAGCCTATTTTTTAAATAAAAATAATGGAAACTATAGCTTGTGAAGTGAACAGCTTCACCAGGCCAAACTCAGGTAACTGGTGAGAAGTTCTGAGTTGAGGGTGGGGGGTATTTAACCTTTTAAGCTGGATGTTTACTTTCGTAAAATTTTGGCATAGTCTTACTTGACATGAAGAAAGCAAAAAGACCAACTTGTCAGTTTGGTTTTTCTTTTTACTGAATGTGTCCTCTTGATCTAGGATACAAGTATACTTCAGAAAGTATGCTGTTTTCTAATAGGCAGAGGGAATCTGTTTTTTTGTGTTCTAAACCCCAGCCCATCATTCAGTCTCAAAGAGAGAGTGACTGGACTGATGGTGTTTCCTAGAGGAAACCCCTTCCTGGCTCATTTCCCCTGTTGAACTTCACTTCTCCACTCTTTCCTATCAAAAGAGAACATTGTTCCATTTTTACATATGTGTTGATCCTATTTTATTCATATCTCCTATGAACTGTTGTTTTAATGTTTTCTGTTTGAAGTGAACTTTTTTCTCTCAGCTCCTCCATCTTTTAAAACTTTGTCACTGATTATTTTTTTTTCTCCTATTAAATAAGTCTGTTTATTTGTAATGGCTATATGCAGAATATATTAATTTTTAAATATCTGATTCCCCAAAAGTCCCCTTATTGTTGGAGTCTGAGGAAGACTGACAAAAAGAGAGAGAAGGCTAGAGTCCTTGTAGGCAAATAGTAAGTATATCTTATATCTAAGATATACTTACTATTTGCTGTGTATTAAACTGAGCTTCATGGAGTTAACCCAGAATAAACACCATCTCAAAGGATCAGTAACATTGATGGGGAGTGAGCAAAGGTTGCGGGGAGAGAATGGGAAGAGTTGGGTTTTTTTTTAAAGGCTATATGAATAGCTTAATACTAGCTTTCCTTTGCACAACATGCCTGGTAAACTTTAAGTTCTCATTGGCAAGAATCTGTATAAAATAAATGGTAGAGAAGTAACTTGGTCATATCTTTGTGATTTTCTTGCATTAGGGTCTGGGGGGTGATTGAAGTGCATTGTTGGGACAATTAATACCCATTGTGATATTATTTAAGTTACTTTCTCAGCTCAGTGTATGTTCCAGACCAGCAGTACTGCCTTTTTTTTTTTTTTTAAAGATAGAACCAGGTTTGGAAATAGAATTGGGAGGTGGTAAACTGCTGGAAATCTTAACTGCTCCTTAGCTTTGGATTGGCTTATCTAAGAGACTCAGGTCTTTTAAAGAAGGACTCAGATATCCAACCCCCCACCTCCCAAATTTCAACCAGAATTTTAGTGCTGAGAGATATATATTTGTGGACTGAGAATCATGAAATGTGGCTTATAGAACTAGAAGCAAAAGTTATTAAAGGGAAATGTAGAGATCTTTTAATTTAACCCTCCTGTTTTCCAAATTAGGAAACTGAGGTTCAAAGACATTGTTAATAGTGGCAAAGACTTTGCATAAAGTCTGTATGTTATCACGATGAGTCAGTAAATTTGTGATTCATTCCTTGCTACTTGGCTCTTAGGCGAGCCAGGTTGACCCCAGGACTGGTAGATCAGTGAGTTTTGAGCTTTTGTTTCTAAGAGCGTCCTTGCTTTTCAGACCTTTTTCTAGAAAATTCTTAGTAAAAATTGACACCTGCTAGGAACAAAATCCAACCAGTCCATGCTAAAGGAAATCAGTCCTGAATATTCATTGGAAGGACTGATGTTGAAGCTGAAACTCCAGTACTTTGGCCACCTGATTCGAAGAACTGACTCATTTGAAAACACCCTGATGCTGGGAAAGATTGAAGGCAGGGGAAGGGGACGACAGAGGATGAGATGGTTGGATGGCATCACCAACTCAATGGACCTGAGTTAGAGTAAACTCTAGGAGTTGGTGATGGACAGGGAGGCCGGGTGTGCTGCAGTTCATGGGGTCGCAAAGAGTTGGACACGACTGAGCGACTGAACAAAATTTAACTTTTCTCTAAGATGTGGCTTGATTTTCATGATTGACTTGGTTTAGTTCTTACTGAGGGTATGGTAACAGTGCCTGGCCCCCACCCCCCAACACTATCTCTTAGAGCTGTGTGCTCAGCAGTGCTTCTCATTAGGCTGGCATTTCTGAGGATTTCCATTTGGTTAAACTATTATGCCTCCTACATGCAGGGGTGTAATTAAAGTGGCGTTCAGTATTTCAGGTTAAAGAGGACTAGAGAGATTGTTTAAGATAGTCCAGAAATAACTGGGTGATGACTGTTTTGTTTTGTGCAGGTTTTTGCTTTAAAAAAAAAAATCTCTCGTCAATATTACCAACCAAAATACCCCCTCAGAATTATCGTTTTGCTTCCAAAAAGCCTGCTTGTCTCTTTCTGGTTTCTATAGGAATTGACAGATTTATGTAGTAATATTGGTAGCTCATTAAGCTAAGTCTCTGGAATCTCTTCTTTATGACCTGTTCAGGCAAAAACTCGTCTGAGGAATGCACATCCGGCCCAGTTCTAGCATCCTGAAATTATGTGTGTACTTCAAGCATTAAAGTCAGTTACAGGCTGCCTCTTAGTTTCTCATCTGGAAGATGATGTCACCTCATCTTTGACGGAAATGTTTCTGCTCTGAAAGCACTGGGAGCGGCTCTGGTATTAAGGCCAACTCTTGTTCCACATGCTGAGGGGGAGTGGGGGAGGGGAACGACAACTCTATTTTGGAGCTGTGTACTGTCTGAAAATATCTCTGTTTTGATTATCTCTTTTAAGGCCAACTCATTTCTCCTCTAAAGTTTACCTTTTTCACACTTCTCAGAATTGTATTTTCTTTTCTTCCTCTGCATTTTCTCCTTGCTGTCAATAGTAAGTCATAGCTGCCAATACTTTAGTAGCTGCAAACCAGTTTATGGAGAGTCCTAGTGATGTTTTGCCAAGTGACCAGAAACCAGCCCCTTTGGTACCTTTTTCATCACAAACACAATTTAGGCTGGGACTAAGGACCAAAATGGAGTGCTTCCTTAAGACTATTCAGTTACTCAGAAAAATTTTCTGTGACATAGTATGATGATTTAACCTTGTATTTTAGCAAGAATTGATTGGATTATTTCCTCTGTGGCACTTAACTAGCTGGTTCAGTTGTCTTGAAATTATTTTAGTAACATTAAAGATTTCTCAGCTAATTTTCATAATTTCAAATAAATTTCATAATTTATTTTTCAAATATCCAGGAGATACGCTGAAATTAGGGATACCTGTTTTATGGGAGAATAATCATACTCTAAAGGATATGAAAGAGAAATTCTTCAGAGAGAACCTGTTAGCATATGCGCTGATACAGGCTTGTTTCAGGTTGTATGGGCGTCTCAAAGTAATAATGGAGAATGGGAGTGAGTGTATAGGAGTCATGCTTTTTTGTAGCTTGCAACTGTCAGCAGCTTTCTAGACATCATCTTTCACATTTTTCCTTCTAGTCTATCTCTGTAGCAGCATAATATGTTGTAATGAGCTCAAGTTAATGTGTAGGGAGGGGATTGATGATGATCTGTATGTGTGGAACTGTTGAGCACTAGTTTACTGGGGAAAATGGGTTATAAAACAGAACAATAAAGCCATTCCCATATATCTCTTTAATTGTTAAATTACCTGTTTGTTATAGAAAATTTATATAGATAAGGAAAAATAGAAACTTAAACTTAGAATATCACCTTAATCATACTATCCAATATCATCATATTTTAACATTTTAGTCTATAATCTTCTGGACATTTTTTTATGTGTATAAATACATGTGACTTTATAGATAAAGTGTTTTAGAAAAATACTGTACTATATAATTATTTAGCTTTTTCCATTAAACAGTTTATTGTGACAGCCTATCCATAAATGAACATAAAAATAATGGTTCTATACTATTCCATTTTATGACTATACCACAACTTATATCACCTATATTGTATATTTAGATTCTTTCCAGTTACAGTTGTTACATACAATGTTACAATAAATATATTTGTATATATGTCTTTGTCCACTTGACCAGTTATTTTCTTAGGACGAATTCTCACTTCTGGGACAAATGACACATATTTGCTTTTAAGGCTTTTTGCTAGATATTACCAAATTGCTCTCACGAGTGGAAGACCCTCAAGTAAAATGTATACACATTCTGTTTTAAAAGGATAGAAGCCTGTGTGCAAGGAGCTTTATACCTGAAATTTTTTTGCCAACCTGAAATCATGCAGTAGTGAAATTGTTTGGGTTACAAGTTTTGTGATCACTCCTGTAGTTTTTCTGCCAGAGCTCCTGCCTCTTTTTTTTTTTTTTTTTTTTTTTTTTTTTTTTTNAGTACATGAACCATGAGCTTCCAGATGTTCAAGCTAGACTTAGAAAAGACAGTGGAACTAGAGATCACATTGCCAACATCTGCTGGATCGTTGAGAAAGCAAGAGAGTTCCAGAAAAATATCTACTTCTGTTTTATTGACTATGACAAAGCCTTTGACTGTGGATCACAATAAACCATGGAAATTTCTGAAAGAGATGGAAATACCAGTCTATCTGACCTGCCTCTTGAGAAACCTGTATGCAGGTGAAGAAGCAACAGCTAAAAAGGAATACATCAAGGCTGTATATTGTCACCCTGATTATTTAACTTATATGCAGAGTACATCATGCAAAATGCCTGGCCGGATAAAGCACAAGCTNCCAGTCTATCTGACCTGCCTCTTGAGAAACCTGTATGCAGGTGAAGAAGCAACAGCTAAAAAGGAATACGTCAAGGCTGTATATTGTCACCCTGATTATTTAACTTATATGCAGAGTACATCATGCAAAATGCCTGGCCGGATAAAGCACAAGCTGGAATCAAGATTGCTGGGAGAAAAATCAATAACCTCAGATATGCAGATGACACCACCCTTATGGCAGAAAGCAACGAAAAACTAAAGAGCCTCTTGATGAAATTGGAAGAGGTCAGTTAAACAGTTGGCTTAAAACTCAGCATTCAGAAAACTCAGATCATGGCATCTGGTCCAATCAATTCACAGCAAATAGATGGAGAAACAATGCANGAAAGCAACGAAAAACTAAAGAGCCTCTTGATGAAATTGGAAGAGGTCAGTTAAACAGTTGGCTTAAAACTCAGCATTCAGAAAACTCAGATCATGGCATCTGGTCCAATCAATTCACAGCAAATAGATGGGGAAACAATGCAAACAGTGGCTGACTTTATTTTGGGGGGCTCCAAAATCACTGCAGTTGGTGACTGCAGCCATGAAATTAAAAGACACTTGCTCCTTGGGAGAAAAGCTATGACCAACCTAGACAGCATATTTAAAAGCAGCGACATTACTTTGCCAGCAAAGTTCCGTCTTGTCAAAGCCTTGGTTTTTCTAGTAGTCATTTATGGATGTGAGAGTTGGACTTAAACAAAGTTAAGCACCAAAGAATTGATGCTTTTGAACTGTGGTATTGGAAAAGACTCTTGAAAGTCCCTTGGACTGCAAGAACATCATATCAGTCAATCCTGAAGGAACTCAGTCCTAAACATTCATTGGAAGCACTGATGCTGAAGTTGAAACTCCAATTTTTGGCCATCTGATGCAAAGAACTGACTCATTGGAAAAGACCCTGATGCTGGAAAAGATTGAAGGTGGGAGGAAAAGGGGACAGCAGAGGATGAGATGGTTGGATGGCATCAATGATGAGATGATGATAAGTTTGAGTAAGCTCTGGGAGTTGGTGATGGACAGGGAAGCCTGTTGTGCTGCAGTCCACGGGGTCACAAAGAGTCGTACATGACTGAGCAACTGAACTGACCTGAAAGTGATCATGAAACTCCCTGAAAGTGCAGTGATTGAGACTCTGTTCTTCCAGTGCAAGAGGCACAGGTTTGATCTCATGGGCAGAGGAGCCTAGTGTATTACAGCCCATGGGATGATAAAGAGTCAGACACGACTGAGTTACTAACACACACACACACACACACACACACACACACAGNATTTCCCTCTACCCTCTCCAAAAAAAATGCTACCTTAACATAGCAACTTCTTTTCTCACAGTTCCACAATATAAGATGAATCCATTGACTTATCTTTTGTCTCCCTCGAAGTCTTCCCATAACTCCATTTCCTTTTGTTTCAGTAAATGTGTCTCTCCTTCTTTTCCCTTTCTGTTGTACTTCTCATTTTCCCTGACCCTTCTCATCCTGTAGATGGGGTTTTATAATTCACAATGATAATAATAATTGCTAGTATTTACAGAGCATTTATTACATGTTAAGTGCTATATAGGATTTATTTAATTCTCATAACTATCCTATGATGTACATGTTACTATATCTCCATTTTATGGATGAGGTAACCAAGGCCTAGAGAGTTTGAACCAACTTGTCAAGGTTATCTAGTTAGTAAATGTAGATCTAGTATTCAAACCTAGCCAACTTAGGTGTGCTGATTTCAGAGCCCACATTCCTACCCATAATACCTTACTGCTCTCTCACTAATCTAAAAGTCTGTGTGTGAACTAACTTGACTTTAAACCAGATTAAATATTTGTTGTTCAACAAAGAATAGTGCAGAGGGGAACGTCCCCTTCTGATTTGTGCTGTCAAAATTCTGAGCTCCATGTGTAATACCTGGAATTATTGATCATTCTTTCAGAAAATATTTTAGAAGTTAATGTGGATTTTTGCCAAGGATTGGTAATTGACTGTACAGTGAATTCTAAGATCATTAAAACAACAAGAGTGCCTATCAGATGCCCTCTTTTTGTCATTGCAGATTTAGTGATCATAACTCTTATGCTTTTAATCAGATCGAGTCATGGTCCCACTGACACCAAAAAGAAAACTCTTAATCTGAGAAGAATTAAAAACTTTCTCTCTGTTAAAGTTGTTCGTGTCTTTTTATGAAGAAAAGAGGTACTTTGTACTGCTGGTGAGGACCTTAAGATCTGTGAAATTGCTCTGTCAAGTACCAGTGTTGAAAGGCAGCTTCTACTCCTCTGGAATATTGGCATTGTCTGTTTCAAAACAAGTATGAAAGTGAACGTGAAGTCGCTCCGTCATGTCCGAGTCTTTGCGACCCGTGGACTGTAGCCCACCAAGCTCTTCCATCCATGGGATTCTCCAGGCAAGGATACTGGAGTGGGTTGCCATTTCCTTCTCCAGGGGATCTTCCCAACCCAGGGATCGAACCCAGGTCTCCCACATTGCAGGCAGATGCTTTAACCTCTGCACCATCAGGGAAGCCCCAAGAAAAGAAAGGTACTTTACTACTGTTTTTGCTGGTGACATTGATGCCAGTTGCTGGAGGAGCAGAGTAGTGGCATTGTTAATTCCGTTGAGAGGAATCAAAGGAGGAGTCTTTATCCTCATATCAATGAAAGTGGGAAGGGAAGGGAAAACCTCAGGGGAAGAAAATATGTGTTCAAACTGTCCATTAGCAGTTGTAAGATTTATTTAGTCTGTAAAAGCATTCTTGTTCCTTTGTTCCTTTGTTGCTTTCCTTTCCCCCTTAGACTCTTGAGTGGCCAGGAAATTGAAAACAAAATATGGTTTAGAAGAAAGAGTTGAACTGGGGGGTTGGGAATGTGAATTCCAATTCTGTCTCTGTCACTACCTTTGCTCTTTAATTTTGAGCACATCCATTATGCTCTGTTTATTTACTTATAATAGATTACATCTTACTATTAAGAATTGGGCTTCCCTTGTGGCGCAGCTGGTAAAGAATCTGCCTGCAATGCGGGAGACCTGAGTTCAATCCCTAGGCTGGGAAGATCCCTTGGAGAAGGGAAGGGCTACCCACTTCAGTATTCTGGCCTGGAGAATTCCAAGGATTGTATAGTCCATGGGGTCCCAAAGAATCAGACATGACTGAGCAACTTTCACATTAAGAATAGGTTAAAATCTCAAAGGCTCTTGTTGAATGATTTTTTAATATAAATTGTTACTGATTTGTTAGCTTAAATGGGCATATAGGTTCATATATGGCTGAAGGGACTAAGTTCTCAACTTGTTCTTTTTAAAAATTTAATATCTATAGATCTCAGCCAGATTGAACCTGCTTTGGTCAAAATTTTAAAAAAATTCCCGAAGTGAGGTCCTTGTTTCTCTAGGTCTTTTATTTGTTTGTTTAGTTATTAGTGGACAACAAGCCAGTCTTTATTAGTAAATGTATAATTGAGAACAGTTTTACACATTGATCCTTGTTTATGTCCCCTAGATCTTTTTACATTTTCATCTTTCCACAGAGGAACTGGTACTTGAAGAAATCACCATGATTGGCTCTGCATCATATATTGACCCACTTAGAATTAAGCTGTTTATACAGTTATTTTTCTGACACAGCCTGTTCGTCTTAGCTTTATTTTTTGCTGCCAGCAAAGCAACATTAGCCTTTCGTTTAGAATGCTTCTTGGTCTAGGGCCTATTAATAAGTAGGAACTACATGGCATGAAGGAAACAAACAAACATGAAGGAAATGTTTTTCCCTGAGGAGGAGGAAATTTAACATTGGAACTCAATAGTACTTATTGTTCAGTCGCTCAGCTGTCTCCAACTCTGCAACCCCATGGACTGCAGCGTACCAGGCTTCCGTGTCCTTCACCATCTCCTAGAGCTTGCTCAAACTCAGGTCCATTAAGTCAGTGATGCCATCCAGCCATCTCATCCTCTGTCGTCCCTTTCTCCTCCTGCCTTCAGTCTTTCCCAGCATCAGGGGCTTTTCCAATGAGTCGGCTCTTTGCATTAGGTGGCCAAAGTACTGTAGCTTCACCTTCAGCATCAGTCCTTCCAATGAATATTCAGTATTGATTTTCTTTAGGACTGACTGGTTTGATCTCCTTGCAGTCCAAGGGACTCTCAAAAGTCTTCTCCAGCACCACAGTTCAAAAGCATCAATTTTTCAGCGCTCAGCCTTTTTTCTGGCCCAACTCATGTCTGTACATGACCACTGGAAAAACCATAGCTTTGACTAGACAGACCTTTGTTTGCAAAGTGATGTCTCTGCTTTTTAATATGTTGCCTAGGTTTGTCATAGCTTTTCTTCCATGGAGCAAGCGTCTTAATTTCATGGCTACAGTCACTGTCCGCAGTGATTTTGGAGCCCAAGAAAATAAAGTCTGTCACTGTTTTCCATTGTTTCCCCACCTATTTGCTATGAAGTGATGAGACCGGATGCCATGATCTTAGTTTTTTTAATATTAAATTTTAAGCCAGCTTTTTCACTCTCTCTCTCACCTTCAAGAGGCTCTTTAGTTCTTCTTTGCTTTCTGCTGTAAGGGTAGTGGTATCTTCACATCTGTGGTTATTGATATTTCTCCTTGCAGTTTTGATTCCTGCTTGTGATTCATCCAGTCTGGCATTTCGCATGATGTGCTCTGCATAGACGATAAACAGGGTGACAATGGATACATCCTTGACGTAATCCTTTCCCGGTTTTGAACCAGTCTGTTGTTCCATGTTTGGTTCTAATTGTTGCTTCTTGACCTGCAGTTTCCTCACCCAAAAAAAGGATGCTATATATGGATTGTGGGTATGGATTATAAGATGATAGTTTATACTTATCAGAGTATTTTTTACACAGGTGCTAGAAAGCAAGCTTTCTGTTGACTGATACTCTAATCTTATCCTAACTTAGGAATAAATCTCATTCTCCTGAAACACTGGCTTGCTATGAGCAGAGGGTACTCTCATGGGCGTCTCACTGCAGTGGCTTCTTGTAGCTGAGCACGGATTCTAGGTGCATGGGCTTGGTAGTTGTGTCTCATGGGCTCATATGCCCTTCAGCATGTGGGATCTTCCCAGACTAGGGATGGGTGTTGCCATTGCTGAGTTGGTATTCTTTTCTCTTCTTTTTGTTTCCAACCCCACACCCCCTCCATCTCCGCTTTCCTCTATTTCTGCTGCTGTTCCTTCTGAGGAGAAAGCTTGATTAAGAAGAGGTGAACAGGCACAGTGCTGTCTTCAGTCTTAGTAGGCATTTTCTCACTGACATGCGCCAAGGGGCCCAGTCCATCAAGCCTTAGCAGTGGTACTTTGTTCCCTAAAATGTTACTCTTCTGTTCATTTGGTTTCTTCTCTACCAAGCTGGATGTTGTAGCAACATTGATACGATTCTCTGCTTTTCTCTTCCTGTCCATTCTTTGGTAGTTTGGGAGTTCTGACCTGTACCCTGGGAGCAAAACTTCAGACAAGGAAGAGAATGAGTCTTGGTTCCTGATTCTCCGCCCTGTTGTTACTTGTTTTGATTATTATTTTAAAATAATTCTTATTCTTGGTTTTTGTCACTGCACACTGGCTTTCTGTGGTTGCTGTGACCAGAGGCTACTCTCACGGGCGTCTCACTGCAGTGGCTTCTCTCGTAGCTGAGCACAGATTCTACGTGCATGGGCTTGGTAGTTGTGGCTCATGGGCTTTTATATGCCCTTTGGCATGTGGGATCTTCCCAGACTAGGGATCAAACCAGTGTCCCCTATATTGGTTGATGGATTCTTAACCACTGGACCCCAATCCTATTATTATTCAGACCCCAGTATCCTTCCAGCTGCCTCAGCTGTAGTGTTTTGAGGATTAATCCAAGTTTTGCAGTTGCAGATAGCTAAGTAATTGGTACTATGTTCCACTGAATTAAGTCCTCCCACCCTCATTCTGGGTGCTTTGCAAGAGTGTAGCAGCCCTGGAGCTATGTGTTCATGAGATAAAACTAGGAGACGTGGCAAGGTAGAACTTTTTAGGGAGTAGGAAGGCCCCAGACTTACACTCTGCCTTGAACTCACTTACCTGCTTTTTTGGTTGATTGTTTAACTTGGTCCAGTGACTCCTTACATGAAGAGGTTGTTCTGTTTTAGGAGAAACTGTCAGCCTAGGATTGGACATTGGCTCTTGGTTCTGTCAGATCCCTCCAGACCCCTTCCTTTAGGGTAAAAGAGGAAGAAATAAGCCAAGTACTGACCAAGGAGTCCAGAATCAGTGTGTTTTCTCAGCTGAAAGAATGCGGATTTCTTTATGGAGAATCACTAATTCTACTGTTGTGTGTATACTTGTACAAGGGTTTGTTGGGGATATGGGGAGGCTAAGGGTTTGGGGAGCAGCCAAGAACTTTGAGGTACTGATTAGAATTTCATGATGTTCTGGGTAATTGAACATTAAACCTTCCTGAGGGCCCAACTTTGCTCTTCCATAGAACTCACATATGACAACATATTTGTGTAGCACATCACAGTCCATGAAGTACTTTGATTTAGTTTATCTCATCTAATCTTTATATAAACCTTCTAATATAGATTCTTCTTTTTTAGTTAATAGAGAATTTGCCTGTAGTAACAGGGAATTGAGGACTTCCCTTGTGGCTCAGTCTGCCTGCAGTGTGGGAGATCCGGGTTTGATCCCTGGGTTGAGAAGATCCCCTGGAGATGGGAATGGCAACCTACTCCAGTATTCCTGCCTGGAGAATTCCATGGACAGAGGAGCCTGGTGGGCTACAGTACATGGGGTTGCAAAGAGTCAGACACGACTGAGTGACTAACATACACAGCAGGGATCTGAACCCAGCTCAGCATGTTGGCTCTCATCTGAAGGGTTTTAAGATTCAAAGGGTTTGAGTAATTTTTTGTTAGTGAGTGCGTTAAAATTTACAGTTAGCAGTTTTAATTTTGAATCTGAGTTGTGCTGACTTACTGTTGGAAGCTTTAGCTTATGGTTCCAGTCCTAGGTTCCAGGTCTTTTGCCTACCTGAACTTGACCTGATTGAAGATGAAGCATCCTGCAAGAAACATAGATTTTTGGGCTTTGCTGTTTTTCTAATTTTCTGGGTCATTTTATGCAGCACATCTTCCTAACAGTTAGATGACATTTTTCTTACCTCGTTTTTTGGAAAGAGGAATGAAAGCCATCTGTTCCCCATAATTTTGCTACTCTGACTCATTAAGGAAATTTTGCTGCTCTGCTTATTGGTACCAGAAATGCTTTTACCATGAAACCTTACATGTGGACCAGAACTGAGATTTTCTTGCTCAGCTATTAACTTATGTTAATGAGGATTCATCCTATTTGGATTCTTCTTTCTTTTTTTAAATTTAATTTATTATTTACTTGGCTACATCAGGTCTTAGTTGCATGACACTGGATCTTTGTTGCATCATGTGAACTCTTTGGTTGTGATACATGGACTTTCTTGTTGTGTGGATGCTCAGTAGTTGCAGTACATGGGCTTAGTTATTTGGTGGCATGTGGGATCTTCATTATCCAGTNGACTGAGTGACTAACATACACAGCAGGGATCTGAACCCAGCTCAGCATGTTGGCTCTCATCTGAAGGGTTTTAAGATTCAAAGGGTTTGAGTAATTTTTTGTTAGTGAGTGCGTTAAAATTTACAGTTAGCAGTTTTAATTTTGAATCTGAGTTGTGCTGACTTACTGTTGGAAGCTTTAGCTTATGGTTCCAGTCCTAGGTTCCAGGTCTTTTGCCTACCTGAACTTGACCTGATTGAAGATGAAGCATCCTGCAAGAAACATAGATTTTTGGGCTTTGCTGTTTTTCTAATTTTCTGGGTCATTTTATGCAGCACATCTTCCTAACAGTTAGATGACATTTTTCTTACCTCGTTTTTTGGAAAGAGGAATGAAAGCCATCTGTTCCCCATAATTTTGCTACTCTGACTCATTAAGGAAATTTTGCTGCTCTGCTTATTGGTACCAGAAATGCTTTTACCATGAAACCTTACATGTGGACCAGAACTGAGATTTTCTTGCTCAGCTATTAACTTATGTTAATGAGGATTCATCCTATTTGGATTCTTCTTTCTTTTTTTAAATTTAATTTATTATTTACTTGGCTACATCAGGTCTTAGTTGCATGACACTGGATCTTTGTTGCATCATGTGAACTCTCTGGTTGTGATACATGGACTTTCTTGTTGTGTGGATGCTCAGTAGTTGCAGTACATGGGCTTAGTTATTTGGTGGCATGTGGGATCTTCATTATCCAGTCAGGGGTCAAACCTCTGCTGTGGAAGGTGGAATCTTAACCACTGGACCATCAGGGAAGTTCCTGGATTCTTTTAAATTTTCTTTAATGTGGCTAATCTGTATTCTCTCTGAATTCTTGAACTAGATCAAAGTAATATATCAGTAGTCTTTGAAGACAAAAGACCAACAGTTTTCAATATGAAGGGGAGAAAGGTCTGTCTGCCTGAATGATCATGTGTCTCCAGAGTGATCATGGGTGAAGTCTTTAAGATGGCATACCCTTAAGAACTGACTTAACCTTAAGAAAAAAAAGATTTAACCTTTTGGAGTAGTTTTCTATGGATAGTGGTCTTTTAGTCACTTTCTAAACATATTCTTGAAATCTTTTCTATATTTAAACTGATAAAGTCATAAATAATATTTAACTACACATGTATCTTACATATCTCCACTGATTAAATATTTAGTAAGTAACGACAAATTCCTGTTGCATTTACAGCAGGATCAAGATGAAGATGTAAGGAAATAGAATCAGGTTTTACCTGCACTGAATGCTTTTTCATTTTTTCATCATTGCATTTTCCCATCCATAGCTTCTTCATCTCTACAGACCAACTCTTTTTTTAATTGAAGGATAGTTGATTGACAACATTATTTTAGTTTTAGGTATACAGTTAATGATTCAATATTTTTATAAACTATATCCCATTTAAAATTATTACATAGTAATGGCTATATTTCAATGCTATACAATATATCCTTGCTTATTTATTTATTTGCTTATTTATTTTATACATAATAGTTTGTGTCTCTTACCCCTACCCCAGCTTGCCCTTCTGCCCTTTTCACTTCCCACTGGTAACCATTAGTTCTCTGTGAGTCTGTTTTTGTTACATACATTTGTTTTATTTTTTAGATTTCACATATCAGTGATAACGTAAAGTGTTTTTCTCTGAATTATTTCACTAAGCATAATACTCCAGGGCCATCCACATTGTTGCAGAGTGTAAGATTTCATTCTTTTTTATGACTGAGTGGTATTCTGTTGCATACAGATACACACACACACAAACACCCACAGCTGCTTTATTCATTGATCTGTTGATAAACACTTAGGTGCTTCCATATCTTGGCTGTTGTAAATAAAGCTTCTGTAGATCAACTTTTTATCTTTTTTTTCTGAAATAATTAGAAGTGCAAAGCACCATAGATATGCTCTAAAGCTTCTTAGCCTTTTAGCTCTACAGGAAAAATTATTAGTCAAGTCTAGGTTGTCCGCTAACTCTGGTATCTCTTATGCCCTTTCTTTTTCAACCATGGTATCAAGTGAGACACTTTGGACTCTGATGGTTAAATGTATCAAGAACAGATGTATTTCCTGGAGAAAATATGAACACTTGGATAAGAAAAAGGAACTAGAAGAAGGCTGGAATATGTATAAGGGCTCTGTGAGTATGGACAAGGAAAAGGAAGGGACATTTAAAATCCCTATCCAAAAGGATCTGGTATCACTGAGGCAGGAACCCATTGTCAGGTTTAGTTTGACTCAAATCCTAATTGTTTCAGTGAGCTTGATAGAGATCATGTGAGTATGTGTACATATTTATAGTTATGTTTGTTTATTTTTTTTTTAACAGCATCTGGAATCAAGAGATCCACGGCATCTGAGGTGAGTTTTATATACTGATACACAGTGGTTCTAAAACCTTAATTCTAGGATAGAAGGATACCTATTTATGACATCCTTATTTCCCCCCTACTGGGGTCTTGAAATCTATTGATAGGTATGGGTCTCACATCTCTTTGGTAGGCTAGTGATTATGCAACTCTAGTTTTGTCACAATTTATTATGAATATTAACAACAGCTCAGATTTACTGAATATTTTAATTTTAAAAAATTTATTTATCTGCATCAGTCTTAGTTGTCGCATGTGGAATTTAGTTCTCTGACCAAAAATGGAACCTGGGCCCCCTGCATTGGGAGCACAGAATCTTGGCCACGTACCAGATGTAGTGTTCAGTCACTCAGTCATGTCCAAACTTTGCAACCCCATGAACCACAGCACGCCAGGCCTCCCTGTCCATCACCAACACCCAGAGTTTACCCAAGTTCATGTTCATTGAGTCAGTGATGCCATCCAGCCATCTCATCCTCTGTTGTCCCCTTCTCCTCCTGCCTTCAATCTTTTCGAACATTAGGGTCTTTTCAAATGAGTCAGTCTTCGCATCAGGTGGCCAAAGTACTGGAGCTTCAGGTTCAACATCTGTCCTTCCAACGAANTCGGACCTTGCTTCTATCACCAGTCACATCCACAACTAGGTGGTGTTTTTGCTTTGGCTCCATCCCTTCCTTCTTTCTGGAATTATTTCTCCACTGATCTCCAGTAGCATATTTTGGGCTATTAGCGACCTGGGGAGTTTATCTTTCAGTGTCCTATCTTTTTGCATTTTCATGCAGTTCATGTATGTAGTGTACCAAAATGTAAATAAAGAGTAGCTACTGTCATCCATGTTCTATAGATGAAGAGTGAGGATTAGTGATTCTTTAGCTTGCCCAAGGTCTCGTAATTAATAATATGGCATTAAGAAGGTTCGGATTCAAAGCCAGTCTGACACTAAAACTCACTCTATTGTTTTGTTGTTAATACCTCCTGATTGCATAGCTTCAGTGAATATGGCAAACTTCTTTTAACCATACTGAAGCTGTTGGTTTCCTGTATTTCTTTTTTTTGTGCAGAGTATGTTATATTTATTTAATTTTTTTCTCATGATGTGTTTCCCAACTCTCTTCTTGCATCTCTCCTGGGGTTTGTGACGAGGCAGAATGTGGACCCTTTTGGCATAGGATTTTAGACTTTTCTCTCAGAACATCTTCCAGGGTCTGTCAGGTTATTTATTGAGGGTTTTCTCCACTAAGGGTCTTAGTAAGAATGAAAGTGAAGTCGCTCAGTCATGTCCGACTCTTTGCGACCCCATGGGCTGTAGCCCACCAAGCTCCTCAGTCCATGGGATTCTCCAGGCAAGAATACTGGAGTGGTTGCCGTTTCCTTCTCCAGGGGATCTTCCCGACCCAGGGATTGAACCCAGGTCTCCTGTATTACAGGCAGACACTTTAACCTCTAAGCCACCAGGGAAGCCTTACTATTCTTACTAAGAATAGTAGAACTTAAATCAGGTCCTAAAACGGTAACATGCTATTTCCAATAGTCTTTTTGCCTTTTGGCTTTATTAGCTGAATGAATATTGGCATCATGAAGAATACTTTGTCTATTGTGCTGGCATCTTGGCTGTGGAGAATAGCCTTCTAGTTTCTACTCCACTGGTTTTCTTCCTTTTTTCCGAGGCTGTCATGTGAGTAGAAAACAAAGCCATATCATATTCTCAGGAATCTTGTCATTTTTCTGTGGACCACAGGTGAAGTATGTGTCCTTTGGAGTGCTCTTTTAGTCAGTTGAAATTCTTCGGGTTTCCCTGGTGGCTCAGAGGTTAAAGCGTCTACTTGCAATGAGGNAAACAAAGCCATATCATATTCTCAGGAATCTTGTCATTTTTCTGTGGACCACAGGTGAAGTATGTGTCCTTTGGAGTGCTCTTTTAGTCAGTTGAAATTCTTCGGGTTTCCCTGGTGGCTCAGAGGTTAAAGCGTCTACTTGCAATGAGGGAGACCTGGTTTGATCCCTGGGTTGGGAAGATCCCCTGGAGAAGGAAATGGCAACCCACTCCAGTATTCTTGCCTGGAGAATCCAATGGACGGAGAAGCCTAGTGGGTTACAGTCCATGGTATTGCAAAGAGTTAGACAGGACTGAGCAAGCGACTTAATTCTTGGTAGCAACACTGTAACTTTGTGTTTGCATGGGGTAGATCTTCAGAAGATTTTATAAAATGTTCTTGATCTTAAAAAGAGTATGTTCAATGTTTCATTTTGATGTACCATCATGGTAGCAGTTTGATGTGTTATGTGGAAATTATATACTAATGTTGAATCTTCTTATTATAGGTGCCTTATTCCTCTGGCATGTCCATGAAGAAAATAGGTCACCGTGGTGTTGATTCCTCAGGAGAGACAACATATAAAAAGGTGCGTCTGAGTGGAACCCTTTCATCTTATTCCAGGAAGGGCTAGTTTTGTCTCTTTGATTATGTTCTCCACATTCTACCCCATTTCTTCATACCCTAAACCTTTGTACAATAGCCATCATACAACTTGAATTTTAGAAGTTACATCACAAAGGGTAAATTATCTAACCACCTGTATATGTGTTTAAATAAGAATGTTCTTAATGGACAAATCTGATGTTAGATGAATTTTCACTGAGCTGAAGCAATTATGTTTCCCTATTAAGATATAAACATGTAATGGCAACCCACTTCAGCATTCTTGCCTGGCAAATCCCTTGGATAGAGAAACTGGGTGGGCTGCAGTCCGTGGGGTCACAAAGAGTCGGACACGAATTAGTAAGTAAACAACAATAAGCCCTCAAGCCCATTTTAACCTAGCTTTGGGGAACCATGTGTTTTGCTGTTTTTCTGTCTTTACTCTGGTGCTGGTTATACATAAAGTAAAGGCTGGATCCAGTTCAGCCTGGTGATACACAGGTCAGATGCGTTTCTTCTCTTTGTGTGTCCTTTTTTTTTTTTTTTTTTAATATTTATTGGTTTTTGGCTGTGCTGAGCCTTTGTTGCTTTGTGGACTTTTCTCTGGTCGTGGTGAGCAGGGGCTACTGTCTAGTTGTGGTGTGTGGACTTCTCATTGGGGCGGCTTCTCATGTTACAGAGCGCGTGCTCTAGAGCTCACGGGCTTCAGTAACTGCCGCAGGGGCTCAGTAGTTGTGGTTCCTGGGCTCCAGAGCAGGGGCTCAATAGTTTGGCACACAGGCTCAGCCACTCCACGGCATGTGGGATCCTCCTGGACCAGGGATCAAACCTGCATCCCCTTCATTGGCAGGCAGATTATTTATCACTGAGCCGCCAGGGAAGCTCTTGGGTTTTGTTTTTTTAAGATTATAGTTTCAGTTGGTGAGTAGGGCCTAGAGCACCTGATTTTGAGCTAGAGATATGAAATGGATTGAAAAGATAGTAGTAATAACCAAGAAGAGAAAATTGAACTGGTGAAGGGAAAGCAGAAGAGAAGCATCGTGGGGTGGCCCAGTTCTTCAGTTCTGGACTAATTGGAGATGCTTAGGTTTCCTGGGGTAGAGTGTTAAACCCCTGTATGGCACCTGTATCTTGTCTGACCTGTCAGTTTTCCTGTGTCTGTTTTCTGTCTTACCGTATTGTCCGAAGTGAGAGAGGTAGACTCACGCATTCTCTGTAAGGGATCTGACTCTGCCCAGATCAGATCAATTCAACAGACATTTATGGAGCTCATTTTATATGCTGAAAACTGAGACAACAAGCTGAGTTTCTAGTCTAAGAGAGGCAAGCACTTAAAAAATTAATTACAATTTTAATGCCCCATGAGGACTAAGTAGAAAGGCAAGTAATACTTGGTAAGAGTTGGGGATAAGGGAAATTGCTTAGAACAAAACTATCCAATAGAACTTTCTACAGTGATTGAAATGTGCTATACATGTGTTATCTGGTGTGGTAGCCACTAATCATACCTGAATGTGTCTAGCAAAACTGAAGAAGTGATTTTTAAATTAAATTTAATGTTAATTAACTTAGAATTAAATAGCCGAGTATGGCTACTAATTACTATATTGGATAGCACAGATCTAGTTAATATGACATTTTCTCATGACACTGGAATCCTGATTACAAGAATGGAGCTCTTATATTTGTATTTTAACCATAATATGATAATAGGCTTCTCTGGTGGCTCAGATGGTAAAGAATCCACCTGTAATGCAGGAGACCTGGGTTCAGTCCCTGGGTTGGGAAGATCCCCTGGAGGAGGGCATGGCAGCATACTCCATTATTCTTGCCTGGAGAAACACCATGGACAGAGGAGCCTGGAGGGCTACAGTACATGGGGTCACAAAGAGTCGGACACAAATGAGGGAGTAAGCACACACACATGATAATTTTAAAGCTAAATACTTCTCTCAGAAATAATTTTAATCTTTCAGGCTTTTTAGTAGCTTTTTTTGCCACTCTGTTGGCCTTGGGACATCACTCAGGCTTGGTCTTACAGGACTGAGCTTCAGTCAGTCAGAATATCACTTAATTTTAGTTAATATTCTATATCTGATGAATAAAGTATTTGGAGGACTTTCTATGCTCTGGGGGCAGGAACCTTTGGAGTGAGACCTGAGATTGTTCTCTCATTTCAGTGTATCTTTTAGATGTGGATGTGGGTTGGAGGGAATACTTGGCCTAGTGAAGGCTGGCTCCCATAGTCACACCTTTGCTACTCTGTATCTTCATGCCTGTCCAACCTTTTCAGGCTTCACTGCCATGTGGAGCCATGAAGATGGGGAAATTGGATTGCCCCAGTTTAGAATGAACCACTGGAAGGGCATTTGCTTTCCATTGTTTCTTCTGGTTCTTCTCTCCTGAGTTTTTACTGTTATAATCAGATTTAATATTAGAAACTTTCCTCTTGTTTCAGACAACCTCATCAGCCTTAAAAGGTGCCATCCAGTTAGGCATTACTCACACTGTGGGAAGCCTGAGTACCAAACCAGAGCGAGATGTCCTCATGCAAGACTTTTACGTGGTGGAAAGTATCTTCTTCCCGAGGTACAGTGGTTAATTAACGTTTAGAAGAATGTCCTGGGAAATGTGGCTTTTTTATATCAACATTAGGACATTTTAGAAATTGATACCTAATTTAGGCATGCATCCAATCCTTAGCCTGATTTTAATCAATGTGATGTGGGACTGGAGAATTTGGACAGCAGATGCTATCCTTCGGATGCTTCTGTGAGCCTCTGGCCTGTGGACTGAGCCCTGAAAAGCACTTCAGGGCATTGGATAGGGGCTATATGATCCCCTGCTTCATGTCTTAATCCCTGTGTTGCACCTGTGTCCCATTACGTAACTGAATCATCCAGTCCCTTTGGTTCTCTCAGGAGGGATGTATTGACTTGCTTCTGGGTGACTGTCTTCCCAGGGTTGTGGACTCTCTAAATTATAGGGACTGGTAAGTTATGACTACTTCTTCTTAACCCCACAGTGAAGGGAGCAACCTGACCCCTGCTCATCACTACAATGACTTTCGGTTCAAGACCTATGCACCTGTTGCCTTCCGATACTTTCGGGAGTTATTTGGTATCCGGCCTGATGATTATTTGGTAAGCTTCCGGACCTCAGGACTCTGGGACTCCAGTATCAGAGGAGTACTTCCAAAGGAAGACCTCTTCACACTCTTGCTCTTATATTTTTATTTTAGAATAGAATTGCACCTGTAGTTGATTTCTGATTGGGGAAGCCCTGGTATCTCTGAACCTCTTGCTCTCTTTTCTTTGGGCCCTAGTACTCCCTCTGCAATGAACCACTGATTGAACTCTGCAACTCTGGGGCTAGTGGTTCCCTCTTCTACGTGTCCAGCGATGACGAATTCATCATAAAAACAGTCCAGCACAAAGAGGCAGAGTTTCTACAGAAGCTGCTTCCAGGATACTACATGGTGAGAGGACAAGGAGCACCAACTGCTCGAGCTGCCCACTCCACTCCTGGACAAGGCTGGGGAGGCTGACATCAGGGGGAAAGCAGTGTTAGCGCTTCTGTCTTAGGGATGTAGTTCATCTTTGTGCTTTCGGTCCCATCTCTTTTGTCTCTCTATGGCTAAAGGGGGTTTTGTTTATCTGTCCTATTTTAAGTGTAACCTAACTTAGATCTTCTTACCCAAAGACAAAATTCAGTGATGTTTATTTATTTATTTAGAGTATAGTTGATTTACAATGTTGTGTTAGTTTCTGATATACAGCAAAGTGAGTCAGTTATACATACACATAAGGTCTACTTTTTTTTAGATTCTATTCCCATGTATAGGTCATTACAAAGTATTGAACAGAGTTCCCTGTTCTGTTCAGTATGTTCTTATTAATTATTCCTTTTATAGTAGTGTGTATATGTCAATTTCAGTCTCCCAATTTATGCCCTTCCCTTTCTCTCTGATAACCACAAGTTTGTTTTCTATATCGATGACTCAACTTCTATTTTGAAACATGTTCATTTTTACCATTTCTTTATATTCCACTTAAAAGTGTTCTATATTAGTCTTTCTCTGCCTGACTTCACTCAGTATGACAGTCTAGGTCCATCTGTGTCACTGCAAATGGCATTATTTCGTTCTTTTTTTTTTTTTTTTTAAATGGCTGAGTAATTGTTCATTGTGGGGCTTCCCAAGTAGTGCAGGTGGTAAAAGAATCCTCCTGCCAGTGCAGGAGATGCAGGAGATGTGGGTTTGATCCCTGGGTTGGGAAGACCCCCTGGAGTAGGAAATGGCATCCCACTGCAGTATTCTTGCCTGGAAAATTCTGTGGACAGAGGAGCCTAGCAGGCTATAGTCCATGGGGCTGCAAAGAGTTGGACATCACTGAGCACACACACAGAGTAGTCCATTGTACATATGTACTACATCTTTATCTGTTCCTCCGTCAGTGGACATATAAGTTGCTTCCATGTCATGGCTATTGTAAATAGTGCTGCAATGAACATTGGGGTATATGTATCCTTTCAAATTATGATTTTCTCTGGATATATGCCCAAGATTGATATGGCTGAGTTATATGGTAACTCTAGTTTTTTAAGGAACCTCCATACTATACTCCATTAGTAGCTGTACCAATTTACAGTCCCACCAACAACGTAGGAAGGTTCCTTTTTCTCCACACCCTCTCTGTCACTGTTTGTAGATTTTTTGATGATGGCCATTTTGAACTATCACTGTAGTTTTTTTGATTTGCATTTATTTCTCTAATAATTAGTGATCTTGAGCATCTTTTCATGTGCCTCTTGGCCATCTGTCTTCTTCGGAGAAATGTCTATTTAGATCTTCTACCCATTTTTTGATTGGGTTGTTTTTTGTTGTTGTTATTGACCTGCTTGAGCTATTTGTATATTTTGGAGATTAATTGCTTGTTGGTTGCTTCATTTGCAAATATTTTCTCCCATTCCGGGGATTTCCTTTTATTTTGTTGATGTTTTCCTTTGCTCTGCAAAAGCTTCTAAGTTTAATTAGATCCCATTTGTTTTATTTTCGTTTTTAATCAATGATGATTTTGCTTTCCACTCTTAGTCCAGCTCCTAAATCAGGGAATGAGGTTGGTTACTTCTCTTGATCATAGTATATTCATTCTTACTGATACCTCTTGAAGGTGCTGGAGAAGTTAGGGAACTCTCCTTTGCCTCCCATCATACTCAACAAAAATATACTATAAAGAAGGCTAAGGGTTAAGACTTTTTCAGTGCTGTCTTCCCTTAAACCTCTCTAATTGGAATATATTCATCATATTTGTAGTATCTTGACTGCTTAGTATATTGGAGGATCTGCTACTTGGCTTGATAGTGATCCCATTATTGAGATAGATACATTGGGAAATTTTAGAACAATTACAATATGGGCTTCTGGGCAGGCAGATTGTATCTAAAATCCCATGAGCAGACAGAGGAAGGTGGGTAGCAGGTTTTGTCCTTGAGTTTCATTGAAAATCAGCTGACTTGCTCTTCTTCTTTTTTACTTTCTTGCCCTCAGAACCTCAACCAGAACCCTCGGACTTTGCTGCCTAAGTTCTATGGACTGTACTGTGTGCAGGCAGGTGGTAAGAATATTCGAATTGTCGTGATGAACAATCTCTTGCCACGGTCAGTCAAGATGCATATCAAGTATGACCTCAAGGGCTCAACATATAAAAGGCGAGCTTCCCAAAAAGAGCGAGAGAAACCTCTCCCTACCCTTAAAGATCTGGACTTCTTACAAGACATCCCTGATGGTCTCTTTTTGGATGCTGATATGTACAATGCTCTATGCAAGACCCTGCAGCGTGACTGTTTGGTGAGTTTGTCATATTTCCTTCTCTCTCAGGCACCAGAAATCTCAGTGACTAAAACAGTTTGGTGGTTCTAAGGTTCTAATCTGTAAGAGATGGGACTCTATATGTGTCAAACTTCATTTACAGTATCTTTTACATTAGATCATTTATGCCTTTACGTTTCTACTTTCTCCTTGTTAGTCTAATTCCCCTCCCTGTCTTTTTTTTTTCTCTCTACCTGTCCTGGGCCTCATAATCATACATTCTCCTTGTTTCCATACCAACACCATCACTGTTCAGATTTTGATCCTGCCCGCCAATTCAAATTTATACCTTGGAAGCTGAGTGCTGCTAGAAAAAAAATCACACAGCTCTGTATACTGGCATCTCTACAGATTCTTTAATACCATTAAAAAAAATTATATATTTGGCTGTACCAGGTCTTAGTTACAGCAATCTTCAATCTTTGTTGCATGCAAGGTCTTTAATTGTGGCATGTGGATCTCCTTCCCTGCCCAGGGATCAGACCCAAGCCCCCTGCATTGGGAGCATGCAGTGGTAGCCACTGGACCATCAGGGAAGTTCCTCTCTAGATTTATGATATCCAGTTCCACTTGGGGCATCAGTGTTGCTCATTAATGCATTTCCTGTTTCTCTCAGAGATGCCAAGTGATTGGTACGCTCTTCAGACAGTTTTGTAACTCCCATCCCCCTAGCCTTGTTTCTCAACAAGCTACCTCAACTTCTGTAGCATCCCTTCGTCCTGCCCCCATCATCAACTTAAAGTTTAGGAGAATTTTTTTCAGTGTCTTCATGTAATGAAGCCTTCCTTTCTCCTCTGCCTTTCTCGTCTCTTGCCTGCCTTCCTGCCTCTGTGTCCTGGCTTTTGCTCGCGCCACTTCCAGTTAATTGCTCTCTCCAATGACCACCTGGATGCTAAGTAGAGTACTTCTTAGTCCTTCCTTGATTTTTCATCGGTGTTTGACAGTTGATTGTTTCCACTTTCTTGACATCTTTTGGGTTTTGTGACATCTTTCTCTTGTTTTTCCACATCTTTTTTTTTTTTTTTTGCAAGCTGCTTTTGTAGGATCATCTGCTCAGTCCATAGTGTTATCATCCTTGCTTTCCTTTGCTTACTGTGCCTCTTCCTCCAAGATAATGCCCATTTTAGTTTGACTCTCTTGGTTGTGAGGACTGGAGACTTAGTGGAGCAGAGAGGTTTTATAAATTACACATAAGAATCAGTCCTGTATTCTCTTTATCCTTTACCCACCTATCAAAACAGCCTTCGGTGAGCTGTACCACCAAAGTGAACTACTGGAACTGGTTGAGAACTGGAGAGACAGTCCACAGTTTTTAATATGGCTCATCAGGCCTGGCATTGTCCTGCCCCTCCCATCCTCTCTCATAGGCCAAACACCTGCCTCACCAGACTCAATGGATGTGAATTTGAGCAAATTCCAGGAGGTAATTAAGGACAGGGAAGCCTGGCATGCTGCAGTCCATGGGGTCACAAAGAGTCGGACATGACTTGATGACTAAACACCACCACCAGATGATAGCCATCTGCTCGTGGCCTGCTGTTTCATGCCTCCAGGCCTTGGCATTATTGCATTATTCTTTCCTTCCTTTGTTTACATGCATTTATTTTCTTTCTAATCTATCCCTCATAAACCTATTTATATACCTCCTGACCTCCTCTGTAGTATTCCTCAACCATGTATGCACTTCCATTATTACACATACTAGACTATGTTTATTTTCCTTACTAAATGATGATATCCATGAGGACAGGTGGTCTCTTAAGTGTCTGTATCCACAGAAGCAGGCACAGAGCCTACCTACAGATGTTGAGGCTTCAGCAAATATTAAACCGAGTTGAAGCTGGCCATATAAGGTCCTGCCACAGATCTGCACTGTTATAGAGTATGCTTTTACCTGACCCTCCTGTGGATTTTTTTTTGAGCTCAGATACATATGTATTCTTTCATTGAGTATATAATGTTCTCTTCATGAAGAGACACAAGGAAGGAACAAACAAAGAAGGTCTTGTCGGCTAGGCTGTGGTCTAATTTGTATTTACTCTGGTGAAGGAAAGCTGAAGGAATATCAGTGATGGGAGAGCAGAGAAGGTCAGTGTACTGTTCTCCAAGGAGTGGGAGGAACAAAGGATAATCCTGTGGTTAGCTCTGGAGGGTGACTCCAGTAGTTAGACCAGGAAAGCTGTAAGATCCTGAAAAAAGATTCTCATACCTCCCAAGGCTCAGATCATGTTTTTTCCTTCCATTAGGTGCTGCAGAGCTTCAAGATAATGGACTATAGCCTCCTGGTGTCAATCCATAACATAGATCATGCACAGCGAGAGCCTTTAGGCAGTGAAGCACAGCATTCAGCTGATACTCGCAGACCAGCCCCCCAAAAGGCTCTCTACTCCACAGCCATGGAATCTATCCAGGGCGAGGCTCGAAGAGGTGGCACCATGGAGACTGATGACCAGTGAGTGGACTCGGGCACCAGGAAGGAGAGTGTAGGCTCAAAGCATTTTTTTCTGGAGAGGGGTACACAGCTTCTGAGAAGGAGTAGCCTTCATTCAGCAGTGAAGTCAACATTAATACTTGCAGAACTATAGAGTGAGCGTTCCTGAGAGTGTAAGAGGAAAGGGAGACTCTTAAATTTGGGATTTGTAAACTTGGGAGGATTGCCATTCAAAATTAAGAGACTCTTAAAAAATGTGGCTCAGAGTCTTAGATACATACCTGCAAATTGTAAGAACTTCATCAAAAACAATTTATTACAGACTTTTTTATGGAAGGTGTCTTTGTTACATTCATGGATTGAAGAAGTAGTATTGCAGTATCGAATGTCTTTCAGGTGATTTCATTTTAAAGTATTCTTTATCATGATTCTCAAGAACTAGCTCAGCTGGTAAAGAATCTGCCTACAATGCAGGAGACCTCGGTTTGATTCCTGGGTTGGGAAGATCCCCTGGAGAAGGCGTAGGCTACCCACTCCAGTATTGTGGGGCTTCCCTAGTGGCTCAGTTGGTAAAGAATCCGCCTGCAATGTGGGAAATCCGGTTTCGATCCCTGGATTGGGAAGATCCCCTGGAGAAGGGAAAGGCTACCCACTCCAGTATTCTGGCCTTAAGAATTCCGTGGACAGAGAAGCCTGATAGGCTGCAGTTCATGGGGTCACAGAGTCAGACAGGACTGAGCGACTTTGTTTTTTATGGAAGGCATCTTTGTTACATTCATGGGCCAAAGAAGTGTAGTTACTGAAGTATCACATGTCTTTTGGGTGGTTTCATGTAAAGTATTCTTTATCATGATTCTCAAGAAGAGTGTCTTAGTGGGCATAAATTATTAAAGTACTAGGGAGGAATTTGCTGGCGGTCCAGTGGTTAGGCCTCTGCTTTCACTGTTGAGGGCCTGGGTTTGATTTCTGATCAGGGAACTAAAATCCCACAAGACACACAGCAGAGCAAAAACAGAGAGAGTACTAAGAAAATTTAGCGTTAATTGGGAAGAGTGTTCCTAAAATCGCTGAGTAGGAGGTGAATTTTAGATTCTTGTTGGTGAAATTGCAGTGGGAGACGCAGGCAAGTGAAATTTGGAGAGCAAGAAGTTGTATATTATATATATACTCCAAAGTGGTTGGGGTTGGGTGAAGGCGCTCACTTTTCCCGTTAATGGAAGATGGGACAGTTGTGTTTAGGTCTCAGTTACAGCTCTTGATTGGGTTTGAATTTAGCAGAAGCTCCTGCCTGCTAGCCAGAAGATGTTGTTACTCTTTCCTTCTTGTCTTCCCCAGTATGGGTGGCATCCCAGCCCGGAATAGTAAAGGGGAAAGGCTGCTGCTTTATATCGGGATCATTGACATTCTCCAGTCTTACAGGTGAGAAGCATATCACTCCCAGGGTCAGAGAGGGTGTAGACTTACTCACTTTGCTCTTTTAGATGGGTTTGTCACCAAATTCTTCCTGAAGCAAGAACAGTAAGTTGCAGTCTGGCTGCTTGCCTCACTGGGTTTCCAATGATGATTTATTTCCTTGGTTATGCCTGTCTCTTGACTTCCTTACCCACCATCTCGCAAACATAGCATGCACCTTTGTGGAAAGCTGAGTCAGTCCTCAGAAGCATCAGGGTGGAATATGCCATCCTGCTGGCTCTTTGTGGAAAACCTGTGAGATGAGTCATACTCCACGTTGGGATACAATTGGAAACACATTCCTCTTTTCCATGGAAGAAAAATAAAGGGATCACTGTTCTGTGAAAAGTATTAGCCTGTGGGACTAAAGCAGTGGATGGTAGTGAGGGAAGAGCTGGAAATGTTAGACCCGTTTTGCTCCTGTAAGATTTCAGACACTAGGGAGGACTGGACAATATTTGACCTCCCTCCAGACTTGCCTGCCTGTCCCTACAGTTTTACAATAAATATTCTTGTCCCTGACTTGCCAGGATGTATTAAATATCCTTTTCCAGTGAGAGGATTGTTGACTTACTCTAAAAACATCTTTGATCTCCATGCTGAATAAGCACTACCCTGTCTGTTCTTTGAAAAACTGTAGCATAATAGTGGGAGTGCTCTCCTGGCTTCTGTCTTTTCAGGTTTTTCTACTATGATTGCTCAAGTCTGTAAAATACAATCTGTAAGGTCATTCATTTAATGTGAATTCATGATGTATACATTTTTCTTGACAGGTTTATTAAGAAGTTGGAGCATTCTTGGAAAGCTCTGGTACATGATGGGGTGAGTAGCAGTCAACTTGAGGCACTCCTCTTTCTGTCTCTCTCACTTCTGATTTGCCCCCTCAGTTTCCTCTACCTTATTTCACTTGTGGGTTTTACCTTTTTGCTAGGGTCTCAGCCTAGGGGAAAAACGGCCCTTGGACTAGAGATTCTCTTCCTGGGCCTCCCCCTCTCTGACTCCAGCCATCTTGTTTCCTCTGCAGGACACCGTATCAGTGCATCGCCCCAGCTTCTACGCTGAACGGTTCCAGCGTTTCATGTGCACTACAGTCTTTAAGAAGATCCCCTGTAAGTGGCTTCCGCCAGATGACCCTTCAATAGCTCTCTTACTTCAGGAGGTGGGGGCAGGACTCCCCTGTCATGGAACTGCAAAAGCCCGAGACTTGTCTTCCTCTGCCCACGTCCCCTGAGAGCTGCTGCCCATCCTTACGTCAGTCACTCTGCCCTAGTCATTACCAAGTTGCTGCTTTCCCCCCTGGCAATCCCTACATGTGTCGTGGAGGTAAGGGGCATTTCTGAAAAACTGATGGGATTGTAAAAATACTTAATTGTGGGTGTAGGATCCATGCCACAGGCTGAGGCAGGCAAAGCCAGACTTCTGTGAACAGAGATAGGCAAGAATATTACTGTATCCCCAAGGCCATGGAGTTCTCAGATTAGGATCAGAAGGTTGGAGAAGCATTTACTCATGTCTGCTTAGCAGGTATTAGTCAGCTGGAGGCTCTCCTCTTTCCGTCTCTCTCACTTCTGATTTGCCCCCTCAGTTTCCTCTTATCTTATTTCATTTGTGGATTTTACCTTTTTGCTAGAGTCTCAGCCTAGGGAAGGGAGTTGGGAAGTACCAGTGTTCTTCTTTCCAAACCTTCCATGCTACTATCACTGACAAATTCCAGCTCCTTCCTATCTCCATTTCCTCATCATAGCCATTAGTGATCCCTCAGTGAGGCAAAGAGGCCTATGCATGCCAAACAATCTTAACAAACATAGAATAATCTTTTCAGAGCCTTTTTAAAGTGATACATAAACAATTGTAAAGTATCGTCATGGTGCTATGTGTGTCAAGTTCTACAAGAATATGGAGTGTCTGGTTTAACTGAAGGCTACTATTAAAAAGGAGTTACGGATTAGGAGACGTGTCAGCCGGTGGAAGCAAAGCCATCAAGGTTGTAGGAGGGGAGAAATACGCATCCACTTTCCTCTGGGTTCTCTGCTTTCTTTTCCAAAGTGACATGACCTGAGATGCCTCTCTTCTGATAAGCAGTTCATAGAGCCCAGCTTTGTTGACATTAACCATTTTTCCTGCTTTGCAGAAGAACAACCTTGGGTTTTTGTTGGGGACACTAGCAAGTTGTATTTATGTCTTGGTGACTGTTTCTGAGGTAGGTGCTAAGTAGGCTTTCTCTTTCCCTTTTGAAGTGAAGTCCTCTCCTTCCAAAAAGTTTCGGTCTGGCTCATCTTTCTCTCGGCGAGCAGGCCCCAGCGGCAATTCCTGCGTAAGTTTCCAGCCATCGGTCTCTGGGGAACACAAGACCCAAGTGACAACAAAGGCGGAAGTGGAGCCAGGTCAGCGCCAGGGTCGGAGTGCCGTGTGCGGGTGCTCCCTCCCTCCCTTCCGGGCCCTCCTCGCTCTCTGCTTAGGACCTCTGTCCCCATTCCTGTTCACAAAAAGCCAACTTGCTACATATTTTTTTCCTATATTTCCCCTACCCCATTTTCTCTTCTTTTTGATTTATTGATTTTCTTCCTCTTTCTTTTTTCCAGGCGTCCACTTGGGTCGTCCTGATGTTTTACCTCAGACTCCACCTTTGGAGAAAATCAGTGAGGTCTCGACTATTCCTGACCCCTATTTCTCACCTGTAGTTGGAGAGACTTTGCAAATGCTAACTACAAGGTTGGTTCCGTGGT
Organism: Neotragus pygmaeus; assembly: GCA_006410875.1. Taxonomy (NCBI): domain Eukaryota; kingdom Metazoa; phylum Chordata; class Mammalia; order Artiodactyla; family Bovidae; genus Neotragus; species Neotragus pygmaeus. Next base: position 174,749 of record SJYV01055751.1, read on the forward strand.
CTCTTTCTCCATGTAATCTTCTCATCTCTCTCTTCAGGTCTTTGAGAACTTCCATAATTCTGTTGGTTTGTTTTTTTTTGTTCCCCAGATTTTATTGTCTTTTGTTCTTCACTATATTTTTGCATGTTCATCTTCCTAAGAGCTCATCTTTAGTGATTTGGAAAAGTGTATCAACATTTCCGTATTTTTAGGGGGTGGTGGGAAACCCTTATGTACAAACTTCTAATATTCAGTTAGAATATCTGGCTTAATGCTTCATTTCCTGATGACTTAAGTGAGAATTCTTAGCTTAGGATTTAAGGCTGGGAGGATTCCTAGGCACTGAAGGCAATGAATAGTCAGCCTTTCAAAAGGTTCCATTATATGGATTGTGAGTTAGTTTTGTTTTTGGTGTGTTGATCATCTATTACATCATAATGTATTACCCCAAAACTTAGTGACTTAAAACAACAAATGTATATCATGGTTTCTGTGAGTCAGAAATCCAGGTGCAGTGTAACTGGGTTCTTGGCTCAAGGATTTTCATCACATGATAGTCACACGTTGGCCAGGGCTAGGCTCATCTTAAGGCTCAACTGAGAGGCTTCACTTCACATTTATGTGCCCTTTGACAGGATTCAGTTTCTGCCGAGTTGCTGGACTGAGTGCCTTAGTTCCTTGCTGGCTGTTTTCTGGGGGCCTCCTTAAGTTCTTGGCCACATGGGCCTCTCCAGAGGATAACTCAGAATATGGCAGCCGGCTTCACTTAGCGTAGGCAAGTGAGAGTGGATGTACCTAAGCATATATCAGGAAGTAGGGATCACTTTAGACCTGTGAAACTAATAAAAGAGACAGGCTATCTTCTCACACACCAGCATACCATGATGAGACAAACAAGAGATAACTTCATTACACATTCCTGCACGAAAAAGGGAGAACAGGAGGCAAAGAGGAGCCTAAAATCCAGCAAATGCTGGAGTTTCCCTTTATTACGTCTCAAAGCATGAGAATAATTCATGACTTTTGGCTTTACCTTTGGACTCCTGGTTTTGCCTTCTGCATCTTCATGAAAACTAGAATGTGCTTGCAGCTGAGTCATTTTCTCAGCCTACTTGCCAGAATTTTGAGGATCCAGTGGTTTCTTTGTTGTGTGCTGTCTTTTTTAGTCCAAGCAGGACAGTGTGTCTGTTGCTACAATGCCCTCAGAGATTTTGTGGGGTTCCTATGAATCTTATTGGGATTTACTGTTAGACCAAAGCCATACCCACAAATACCTTCTTGATAAAGCTCTATGCTTCTTAGAGATCCTGTTGAAGTTGAGAGGATCTGAGAGACATACCCTTAAATCTTTTGAATGTCGTTTCGTATGACTGAATAGTACTGTGAGTTCTTGACAGATGTTTTATAGTCATACCCATGGCTTCATCTGTAGACCACATTCTCCTAGCAGTGCCTTAGATTCTATTCATTTCTTAATTTTAGCATCATTTGCTCTCTAGAGAGGCTCAGAATTTTCAAAACCTTCCAGCCTTGGCTTCTTGTTGTCTCCTAGTCCTTCCCGTCATTTATTTTCTCCTCTCTTATTTTACTGTAAGCATTAAGAAGAAACCAGGTGGCACCTTCAGCACTTAGTTTAGAGATCTCCTTAGCTAGCTCACCCAGTTCATTAGGGACGTATTCTACTTCCCACATAAGTATAGATGACATTGTCACTACACTTTGTTCCACTACATTGCAAAGATCCCCTTTCCTTCAATTTGCAATAAGATTTTTCTCACTTCCTTTTAAGACCTTACTGGCAAACCCCTTACAGTCCAGAATTCTTCAGGACACTTAAAACTTTCACTGAAACTATCCTCAAAGTCCATTTTTCTCTTCCAAAGCCACTTCTACATTTTAGATTTTTATTACAGCAGCATTTCATTTCCAGGTGCAAAAACCTGTATTACCTCTTGTGAGATAAATTACCCCAAATTTCGGCAGCTAAAAACAACAAATGTTATCTCCGATTTTAAGTGGCTTAAGAATCTGGGTATGACTTAGCTAGGTGCCCTTGGCTCAGTCTCTCAGAAGATTACAGTCAAGCTATTACCCAGCAGTGTGGTCTCATCTGGAGGCTTGCCCAGGGGGGAGGATCTACTTCCAAGCTTATGTGGTTGTTGGCTGGATTCAGTTTCTTGCAGGCTCTTGGGCTAAGGGTTCCTTGTTGGCTATTGGCTGGTGGTATTCCCTCAGTTCCTTTTCACCTGGTCCTCTCCATAATGCATCTCACAGCATTGCAACAACTTCCTCAGAGCAAACAAGTTGGAGAGCCTGTGCCCAAGAGGAAGCCACATAGCCTAAGCTCCGAATTGATTTCCATCACCTGTGGTGCATTCGCTTCACTAGAAGAGAGTCGCTAAGTTCAGCCCACACTCGAGGAGAAAATGACACTATGGCATGACTATCAGGCAGCAGTGATTGTTGGGTGCCTACCACACCTGGGGATTGAAAACAGTAGTAGAGGAAGGTGTTAAGGAAGTATTTTCTTATGGTAGTCAAGAAACTGTTAATTAAAAGAATGTGCTTCCAGATCTAGTAACTCCTTAGTCCCTTCTTTTCTGAATTCTAAGTTGATTCCCAGTGAAATACAGAGAAGCAGTCTGGGATTTGACCTGAGAGTTCCTTTTTCTCATTTATTTACTAATTCTTCTTTTGCCCGGTTTTTTTCCCCACTCCTGTTAGTTCAACCCTATTGGAAAAACATGAAGTTCCAGAGTCAGAGTTCATCCATGTAAGTTTCTGGGATGTGGGGAAGGTGGCTGCTTTGAAAGGGTATAAACAGCATCACTGATGGAGTAGAGCGAGGAAGTAGTTTTCAGGGTTAGGGGGACTGGGTGCCCCCCTTCCCCTAAATCTTACTTTAAAAATATTTGGTTTTGCTGGTGAGGGTGGTGGGGGGCAGTTGTTTGTTTTTTGTTTGTTTTGGTACTGTGTACTTGGAAGCTGAGACTGGGCTAGCAGGAAACTTTTTAGGTCGGCCATCTAGGTTAAAATTAACTTGAATTCCTTTGCTGTCCCCTTATCTCCTATTCCATATCCTTAACTTTATACCCTTTACTTTTTCAGTGAGCAAAAGTCCTCAGAAGACTTGGAGCGAGACTCAACCACCTCTGTGATCCCAAGATGTCAGCCCTTGACCCAGCAATGCTGAGTTTTCTTTCTCTTGGTCATCAAAAAAGGAATGCAGTGGAAGCTAGGAGAGCTCTCCATCTCCCCCCGAAGAAGAAGAGCCTTTTCTCCTTCCCCTTCCTTATGTGAACGGGCATTAGTGCTGGGACAGTTGAGGACAGCAGCCTCCTCTCCACTGCCAAGTTGGGTGAAACCAGTTTTAAGCTCATCAGCCTTGGCTTTCACAACTGAATGATTTCAGATCCCCATTTTTCCTGTTGGAAGTGGGATTGCTGGACTTGGCGATTTTCTTCCCCCCTCATCGACCTTTCATCAGGAGCCGGACTCTAATTTCCTCAGGACAGACTGGCTGGTACATTATCCCTACCTTAACTCTTTCTCTGGAAGAAGACGCCTGTAATCTTCTTAAAGATTTTTTGCGGGGGGTGTTTAACCTCCCAACCCTCTCCTTTTGTTTCCTTAAAAAAGGAAAAGAAAAATAGCACACAATTTCAAACCAGTTTTCAGATCAAAACTCCAGAAGTATTGGAGAGATGCCTATTCACAAGGCTCCCCCAGAAGAGCCCTGGTATTTGAGAAACAGAAGGTGGTGACTGCTGTGCTAAGCAGCTCCTCTTTAACTCCTCCTCTCTTAATGAATTTCTTAAGGCTGAAGGAATGGAGAGAGTGGGACACGGGGTAGTCTTTACCCCTTTTGTTAAACTGGTGCAGCCTTGGGGCTCACAGGTCAGAACCTTTCCTAGGCAGAACCCTACTCACTGCCAGGCCAAAATCGTTATTAACTGTTTTGCAATTTGAAATGTATTCTGCTTGTTTTTCTAAATATGAAGACTTATCAAATGAATTTTAGATTTCTTCTCCAAAGGAGATGTCTTCCTTGCTCTTCCACCTTTTTCTAGTGTTCTGCCGTTAGTGGAGCTGTGATGGAGACGGGGATACCTGTCTGTTGAACAGGTAACTGTGAGGCTAGAGAATATTCTCTTAAACGCATAGGGAGCCAGCAGATTCTTGCCTTAGTGCAGTCACTGCTGTGCCCGCGCCCTGCCGCCTCTCTTCACACAGAGAACGTGGAGATGGGGGCTGTGTAACCCCTCTTCTCCCCGGTTCACCATCTGATCCTCCTCCTTGTGTCAGGGGAAAGGGGTCGTGGTGAGTCTGGCAGATGTTGATCCCTGTACTGCCCCCTCCACCCCACCCTGCCTTGATAGTAGCTTGGTCCACACCCCGAGTAACTGTCTATATTAGACACCCCCAGCCAGCTTCTGGCTGCCTGTCTTTGCTGCCATGTTCTTTTTTACAAGAAGGAAAGAAACAATTCTTGCTATTTTTTTTTTTCATAATTTACTATTTATGATGTATTTAAGTGTTTTATTCAGGACAGAGTTCTGTCAGGGGTGGGGNTGTCTTTGCTGCCATGTTCTTTTTTACAAGAAGGAAAGAAACAATTCTTGCTATTTTTTTTTTTCATAATTTACTATTTATGATGTATTTAAGTGTTTTATTCAGGACAGAGTTCTGTCAGGGGTGGGGGGGTATATTTGAGGGAGGCTGGGTCTTAAGGACAGGGATGGGGAGTCAACATTTTTATGAAGTGTCACTATTTGCCTCTACTTTGTATTGTTCGGAAATGGCAAATACAGTATAAAAGCGATAAGTATCTGGTTTTAATGCATTAAACTTTTGTCAGTTATTTAGACTTCTTGCTTCTTCTTGATTCTTTTTCGTACACCATCTGCTCCACCCTTCTACCCCAGGCTGTTTTGTTCATATTGCTCGGAATGAATGAATCCTTTCCAGTTTTCCTCACTCCAGCTTTGGACTAACTCAGGCTGAGAGAAATGATTTCATTCATTACCTTCTGGCCACCTCCTCCATCTTAACAAGTTAAACTTGATAAGGAAAAGCTGTGAATGGCTCAAAAAGGAATTAATGTCAATCTGTTGCCTAGGGATTTGGGGATCCAAAGCTCAAAATTTTGCTTGGCTTTAGGAGGAAAGGAGAGGGACAGTGAGAAAAGCAAGCTAAGATTTATTGGCCAGAGATTCTCTCCCTTTCCTTCCCTCAACTTGGCCCCAAGTTTTCTTAGAAAAGCATAGAGACTGCTTTCCTTAGCTATGTGTTTTTCTAACTTCTATGAGGTTGAGCTTATGATGTTCCTTTCCACACCACTATTCCCTACTTTGTTAAGATCATTCTACAAATTATGCAGCAGCTAATGAGTAAGAACAGTCAATGCACTGGGCAATTGAAGGTTAAAAGAAGTAATTGATCTTAAAGGGTTTACAGAGTCCAGAAGAGTACAGCATACATGCACCCAGAAAGAATACATGAGATGTGATTTTTGAAAGGGGTACAGAGCATAAAATAAGAAGATTAGAAGTGGACTTCCCTGGTGGTCCAGTGGTTAAGAATCCCCTTGCCAAAGCAAGGGACATGAGTTCAACCCCTGCTCCGTGAGGATGCCACATGCCAAGGGGCAACTAAGCCTGTGCCCACTCACTAGAACTAGAGAAAGCCCATGCACAGCAGGGAAAACCCAGGGCAATCAAAAATAACTTTTAAAGAAGGAAAATTAGAGGTTACTGTGAGCCTGAAGTGTTGGGGAAAGTTTCACTAGAGCACAAGTGCCTTAGAAGTATGAGAACGGGCATGAGCGCTTGGCAGTCGAGGACAGCAGCACTGTCTCTACTCCCAACAGGATGGCCGGTTGCAGAGAGCAAGGGAGAGACCATGGTGAAAGCAACGTGGGTGGAGGCAGCACTGGAAACACTGGCTGCTAAGCTGAGGGATTTTTATTTTAAGCTGCAGTCAGTGAGGGAAATGTAGAATGTTTGTGTCCATAAGTGAGATGTAAAAGAATTCCGAAGCCAATCTGATAACAGTTCTGTCACAGCAGATAGAAAAAATTGACAAGTTAGATGGATAATTTAGGTGTGAAGTAATGTGCATTTAGGATGATTTCAATACCAACGACAGGAAGGAAGAGAATTGAGATGGTAATAAATTTTATAATAGAACAAGTAACTGGAATCAAGGAGGAATTAAGGATTCTAAAAGTTTAGAATTTTAAGTCAGAGGATCAGTCCTCCTCTAGACTGGATAAGAAGACTTCTTCCCAAACAGGAATTAAATCTGAACATATTTTAGGGGAAAAATGATCCTGCTGCTGCTCTTAGCTTGTGACTGCAACTTACTCAGGCAGCTGCTGGGTGTACCAGATACCCTCTGATGGTCAGAGGGCCCCTCTAGTGGTGAGCAGCAGCTACTACTCTACAGCTATACCCTGCCATCTATATTCACTTGCAAATAGGGCCTGTTCCGAAAATGAGGAAAATCAAACTATAGGATATATAACCTGGAAATCCTAGTCTAATGTTTTACTCTTAAACATGACAATCTCAGCTAGTCAAAAAAGTTATTTACCACAGTTGGAGTCTCATTCCTTCTTTAAACAAAGAGTTGCTAGTTAAAGTAGATTTCAGATTGTTCATTCTTCAGCTTTTCAAAGACAAAAACAAGTCAGTATCTTTTGTAAAATTATTTCTTAAAAAGTTCATCAAAGGGATTTCCCTGGTGGCTAAGACTCTGCACTCCCAATGTAGGGGGTCCATTAAAAGTTCATTAAATGCATCAGCTGTTTCCAATTTTTCCTCTCTTTTAAAAAGAATTTTTTAAAAATTTTATTATGGAAAATTGCAAGCTAAAAATAGAGTAAATTGACATGTATGCATCATCCAGCTTCAATGCTTGTCTGTAAATAAGGCCAATCGGTTTCATCTATACCTTCTACCCCATCCTTCCCTTCTCTGCACCTCCAAAGGATTATGTTAAATTCCACACAGGGATTCACCTGGACTTACATGGTGGTCCAGTTGCTAAGACTCTGCTCAGTGGAGGGGGCCTGGGTTCAGTTTCTGGTGGGGGAACTAGATCCCACATGCTGCAACTAAGACCTGGCACAGCCAAATAAATAATACTGTTTTTAAAATCCCAGACAAAAGCAACTACACCCAAAAAAAAAATCCCAAACGTATCATTTCGTGCATAAACACTTCAACATATAGGTCAATATTATCATGCCTTCAAAAATTAGTAATACCTTAATAAATCCAGTTATGAAAGTTAGAAAACTTGTCCTAGAAATGAATTTTTACAAATAGCTTTTTGACCCCAATCTCTCTTGAACTCTAAGGTCATTGATGACCTTCATGTTGCTAAATATATCAGTCCTCATCTTATTTGACAGGTCAGCAGCATCTGACAGTTTATTACTCACTCCTAGAAATAATTATTTTCTTCATTTACCTTCTGGGATACCACGTGCTTCCTCCTGGTTGTTCTTACCAAGGTGCTGCTGCACTGCTCCATCTCCATCCTCTTTTCTGGTTCCTCCTTTTCTCTCTAGCCTCAAAATGTATGATTGAGTCCAGGGCTCAATCATAGGGCCCCTTCTTTTAGTCCACCTTCACTCTCAAAGTCCTAAAGGACCTGTATCATTTGTCCAACTCCCCCGTCACCTCATGATCAACTGAAAACTCCCAAATTTCTATCTCTAGCCCAGATTCTTTTTCTGAACTGCAAACTCGTATCTACCCACTTACTTGACATCTCTATTTAGGTGTCTAATAAGCATTTTAAACCTAATATGTGTCCCAAACTGAATTGCTGGTTCCTGCCCCTCCTAGCCCATCTTCAGAAATAGTTGCTTAGAACCAACTCTAATAACCCCTTAACACCCCCTTTCCTTACATCCTCCATCAAATCCATTAGCAAATTTTTAAAGTTTTGTATCTTAGAATTTTGGAGGGGTGGGAGTGGGCCAAGCGGCATGTGACATCTTAGTTTCCTGACCCAGGGATCGAACCCATGACCTTTGCATTGGGAGCATGGAGTCTTAACCACTGGACTGCCAGGGAAGTCCCTAAGTTGTATGTCTTATGACATGCAAAATTCATCCATATGTCACTATTTTCACATCTTGTTACCACCCTACAGTAAGCCACCATTATACCTGATCATTGAAATGGTCTGTATCCTATTCTTTCCCCCATAGTCTTCTCAATGCAGAAACCAGAGTGATCTGTTAGAACACAGACCCTCTGCTTAAACTTTCCAACAGCTATCTCAGAGTCCTTAAAATAATCTTTACTGCTGTACGTAATCCGACCTTTCCTCTCCCTTTGCCTTTCTGGTCTCATCTCTTCTCTCCCTGGACTCTAGTCTCTACTGGCCACCGTGTTCTTAAATACACTCTTGCCTTGGAGCGTTTGCACTTTCCCTCTTCCCCAGGTGTCCTTCAGCTCTCTTCAATTGTAAGTCTTCCCTAATATCCTGTTTATGCATAAACACACACACACACATCCACCCTAGTTTCATGGTTAATCAACACTGACTTATTGGTTTATTATCTGCCTTCCCCCATAGAAAGCAAGCTCCACAAAGGCAGGCTTTTTTTTTGTTCCCTTCCAAGTGCCTAGAGTAGTGTCTGACCCACAGGTAAATGAACTTTTTTTGCCTTTTTTCATATTGGAGCTCTTGTTTTACTGAACTCTGATCCTATCAGATTTCACCTCTCATGATCTCATGATCATTCTTGCAACCCATATATCTCTTCACTGAAAAGCTTCTGACATAGTTCTAACAGAACATCTTCTGTATAAAGAGAGTATGAATTCTGCATTCTCTCGGTTGAATCAAATCCATCATATAGGACCTATTTACTAACTCATTTTTTTATGACCACCCTATTTTGTATTTGCAATATCTACAAGGACTTTTCAAAGTGTAATTAAAAACTGGTCACAATCTGTTAAGCATCTAACTAAAGCTGAGATGGTGACAGACAACCTCCCTGTATAGACATGAATCCCAAAACAGTGATGACAGTATTAATTCACTTCCTATTCACTTCCTTTAATTTGGGCTGAACGTTTATCTACTTATACATTTTAGAAGAACACTAATTAATAATAATTCCTGATGTTCAAATTGTCTTTAGAGTTGCATTATCCTGATTAACTCAGAACATTTTTTGTTGTTGAATCTTATCTTTTATGAAATACTTTGGATTTGACCTCACTGATTTGTGTTGATTTCTATTTATACAATAGGTATATAGCTGGACTACTAAGTAGCTCAGCTGGTAAAGAATACACCTGCAATTCAGGAGACCCTGGTTTCTATTTGTACAATATTTATATAGCTACACATGTTTCTTTTATTACTATTGCCTGATATATTGTGTTTTTCTTTTCCTTTTATTTTTTACCTTTTGTCAGTTTGGTATGTCTTACATTCTTATTTTGTTTATATTTGAATTTTTCACTAATGATTTTTCTGTGCTTTATTTTTCTTCCTTTTCCTGACTATGACTATAGTAACAGATTTTTTTTTTTCCTTAGTAATACAGAGATTTTACTCCTATACCTTTAATGGTCACCAATAACTTTTGAACATATCCGTTAAAACTTTATCAATATCTATGTAATGTCTACAACACACTTGGCATCTCCATCTACCATCTCTGTAGTCATGTCTGGGTCCTCTGCTCCTTTTCCCACTTCCTCCAAAATAGACACCTGGAATTTCCAGTCTTTCTTTGGAGTGTGTGTGTAGGTAAGCCAAGGCATTTATTTATTTATAGCCAGGCCAAGGCATGCAGGATCTTAGTTCCTTGACCAAGGAACAAACGTGTGCCCTCTACAGTGGAAGTGCAGAGTCCTAACCATTGTATTGTCAGGAAATTTCCAGCCAAGCCATTTTTAATTAAAATAATTTTATTTTTATTTTTTGGCCATACCATAACAGATGTGGGATCTTAGTTACCCCACCAGGGTTTGAGCCCACAGCCCCTCCACTGAAGGAGCAGAGTCTTAATCACTGTACCACTAGGGAAATCCCTAAGACATTTTAAAATGTAATTCTTTTTTTTTTTTTTGGCTGCACTGGGTCTTAGTTGTGGCATGTGGGATCTAGTTCCCTGACCAGGGATTGAACCTGGGGCATCCTGCCCTGGGAGTGCAGTCTTAGCCATTAGACTGCCAGGGAAGTCCCTAAAATATGATTCTTGATTAAAAAGCAAAAGTGATTGACTAGGTTTTCTCCCATTCTTTGGGAGATTAGTTAAAATTATTGATTCATCAAACTTTTTTCTGCCTTCCTACCATATGTCAGGCTTTGTAGTGGACTTAGGGATAGCAGAGATTGACGACACCTTTCTTGCCCTTAATGGGGACTTCCCTGGTGGCTCAGACGGTAAAGAACCTGCCTGCAGTGCAGGAGATCGGTCCGATCCCTGGATTGGGGAAGATCCCCTGCAGAAGGAAATGGCCACCCACTCCAGAATTCTTGCCTGGAGAATTCCCGGACAGAGAAGCCTGGCGGGCTACAGTCCATGGAGTCGTAAAGAGGGGGACACGACTGAGCGACTAACACTCACTTTCTTTTGCCCTTAATGAAATGGGAAAGACAGATACACAAACAAATGCAATTCAGAGGTATAAGTGCTTAGTAGTTTGATGAACAAAGTGCCATGGGGAACCGGGGGCGCTGGAAAGTCAGTAGTCATCCCACCACTTTTTAAAAATGATGATGCTGGAATAGACATAGCCTCAGCACTTTCAGAAGTTCCTTCACGTTTTTTCTTAGATCTTCTCTGCAAGAAATGCCACCAGAAAACCTGAATGGCAGGGCAGGTGGAGGTGTGGCCCTCGTTTTTGTGTTACTTGGCCCCTCCCTCCGCCCTAAACAGCTCCCACTTGTTTGTTTCCCCCCACCCTGGCGGCGCCTACAACTCCCAGAAAGCAACACGGGAATGAAGGCGGAACCAGCTGGCCCAACCGAGATCAGTGATTGGTGATGCGCGCTGGGCCAATTGGAGGAGTTGTTGTTTAGTGGTCTAAGAGAACCGGTCGGGGAGGGAGGAAAGAGGCACGATGGTGTTGGAAAGCACTATGGTTTGGTGAGGAGCCACCTCGGGCCCCCTTGGGGAGCGGGACTGGGTCGGGGGCGCCTGTAGCTCGGAGGTCAGGCGGGCCTGGGNGAGGGAGGAAAGAGGCACGATGGTGTTGGAAAGCACTATGGTTTGGTGAGGAGCCACCTCGGGCCCCCTTGGGGAGCGGGACTGGGTCGGGGGCGCCTGTAGCTCGGAGGTCAGGCGGGCCTGGGGTGGGGCGAGGGGGCCTGGTGGAAGAGATGAGGCCTTGGGCCGGGAGACAAGGAGCTCCAGCGAGTCCCTGAGTCATCCCGGGGCCCCAGAGGTAGTTCCCGACGGACGGGCCCGAGGTACCCCCCTTAACCCTCAGTCCGCGGACAGTCGTTGACCGGCCCTGCTATTTTTCTCCATTACAGCGTCGTCTTCTCTAGACCAGCCTACATCTGTCTTTAGCTAGAGTCCTGCTTCTCGGACTCACCGTGATAGTCTTCTGCCTTCCTCTCTTTTTTTCAAAGTGATGGGTGTTAGGAAGAGAGAGTTTCCACTCTCTTCCTCGCCCCATTCACTTGTCGCTGACTCCTTTGCTTTTCCTGGTGTTACCGTCAAAGCCACTACAAGAGTACTCTATAAGTGTTTGTGGCTTAGTCGCTAAGTCGTGTCGGACTCTTGGCGATTCCATGGACTGTAGCCCGCTAGGCTCCTCTGTCCCTGGGATTTTCCAGACAAGAATCCTGGAGTGGTTTGCCATTTCCTTCTCCAGAGGATCTTCCCGACCCTGGGAACGAATGCGGATCTCCTGTACTGAAGGCAGATTCTTTACTGACTAAGCTACCTTCTAAATGTTAGGCATTTAATTTGCTTCATCTCACTTAAGCCTCACAGTACTCCCTCCCTTTTACAGATGAGGATACCGCGTCTCGGCAGTTTTAAATGACTGACACAAAATCACACAGTCGGTTAAGTGGTGGAGCCTAGGTTTAAACCCAGGATAATCTGACTCAAAGACGCTTCGGCACTTAGCCAGTGAGCTGTCTGTCTTCATCAGTCTCAGACTTGGTTGAGTAGCTGTTAAAACTGAGGACCACACTTTTGCAAGGTTCCAAGAGTTTCTTCTAAGTGTGAGCCTAGAATGAAGACAGAATAGTACACAATCACACACAAATCCCCAATTGCATGGAACAGACACCTAAGGGTTTATTTTTGGCTAGGAAGATACTGTTTCCAGATAGCACATAGGATGCCCGGTAAAATTTAGATGTCAGATAAACAATTATTTTTAATATCAAAATGGCTATGTGTATGTCCCACATATTGCATGGGACATACTTTCACTAGAAAGTTACTGTTGTTTGTCTGAAATTCAGATTGAACTGGGAGTCCTATATTTTCTTTATTTATTTTTGGCTGTGCAGTCTTCATTGCTTTTGCTTAGGCTTTCTTAGTTGCTGGGAGCCGGGGCTACTGTTTGTTGTGGTGAGGGTTTGCAGGGTTCTGGTTGCTGTGGAACACAGGCTCAGTAGTTGCAGCTTACTCGGGCTTAGTTGCGGTGTAGCATGTGGGATCTTCCCAGACCAGGGATCGAACCCATGTTCTCTGCATTGGCAGGCGAACTCTTTACCACTGTATCACCAGGGAATTCTGGGAGCCCTGTATTTTCATTTGCTAAATATGGCAGCCTCTGGGAGAAAGCAAGTTAAAAGTAGAAAGAGGACAGGATTTGGAATCCAAAAACCTGTGTTTTGGGTACTTTGCAGCTGCATGTTCTTGAGAATGTAGTAAATCTCTCACTTTAGCTATAAAATGAGAATATAATAGTAACATCTACTTTTCTCATAGCACAGGTGGGCAGTATGTGTCGTGCTCTGTAAACTGTAGCACTCTGCATCTATTAGTTGCCATGATGCTTAAGAAGTCCTCAGGAAAGAATTTAAGAGGGTCCTTGAAGGGACTTAGGCAAATGTTAAGGAGAGGCCATTACATACATGTAAGGAGAAGGGCATAAGGAAAGCTGCTGAAGTGTACATTCTCAAGGCTTGTTTAGGGAGTAGAAAATGGACTAGCGTGACTTCATTATTAGGTTGTTGGTTGAAGGTGGTTCCCTTTTTTGGAGAAAGGGGCATGCAGCCAGGTAGAAGAGCACAGATGTTGGGTTGAGGAGGCTGAATTCTGCCCTTTACCCTTCAATAGAGGACTACTGAAAACGTTCTGAGGCTGGTGGAGCCAGAGCTATATACAAAATGGGATTTAAGAATGCTGATCTGGCTTGAGGTATAGGAGGAAAGGTTAGGTCCAGAGTGATGCACTGGCACCCTGTTGTAACAGCCCAGCCGTAGAATAGCAGTGAAAGCCACTCCTTTTCTCATGCTTTGCTGTCCCTCAGAAAGTTGTGTATATTTGATTCTGCTTGGTTTGGTGGCTCCCAGACCAAGCAGCCAGGGAAGCTTAGACATCTGTATTCTTTTTTTTTTTTTTAGTGAAAATTTTATGGAATACCTGGATAATTTTGTCAGCCCTTATTTTGATATAAAATTTTCTTGGGAAAAATTACTTACTGTTGAGTGAAAGTAGTCACAGGAAATGCATGTATTATCTGTCTGTATAAAGTTCAACGTTGGGAAAAGCAAGCTGCGTTTTTTAGGGGTGCACACGTAGGTGTGCAAGCATCTGTGTTTTTAACACAGCCAGCACCATCAGCCTCAGGGTGGTTCTGATGCACTCATGACAGTATGAGGACTGCTGTCGTGTTCTGCACAGTAGGTTCTTCCTCTCAGCCACCCCCCACCCCCCAGGGCTTCCTCTGACATCTTTCTTCCAGCCTTCATCCATCTGCTGGTCTTGCCCACAGCCTTTGTGCTCTTCCAGCTGGATGATCCTCAAAGCTTCCATTGTTTCATATATTTAGCCACCACTGTATCTGAAGCTAGGAGGACAGTTATTTCCCTGTTGGGAGAGTAATTGGAAACAGTGTATCAGGGAAAAAAGAATATAGCCCGGTCAGTAAAGTCTGCCCTTGACCTCCTTTATATAGATTGAGTTTTCTCTATAAGAACTAGTCTGTGTATCATGCTTACTGTTAGGCATTGTGCTAAGTACTTTCCATGAGTTTAATCCTCATAGCCAGCACTATCCAGGTAGGTATAATAAAACCCGTTTTACAGATGAGGTAACTGGACGTTAGAGAAATTCAGTAGCTTCCTTGGGATCATAGAACTAGTAAGTAGTAGAGTAGGGATTTGAACCTGCCTGAACACTACCCTTCCAACCCTTTCTACTTGTCTTCCAGTAGCTTCTTAATTACCTCTCTTTATCGTTTTTGGTTTGTGTTTATTGCCTGGCGAAGGATACTGAAGAAAAAAATCGCCTCCAAGCCCGTTTTGCTTGCGAGTAGAGATGAGCTGTACCTGAGTATGCTGCTTGCTTTCAGTGTTTTGAGGGACCTCAGTTCGTCAAGAATTCATTCTCTTCTGGGGTGTAGATAACTTACTCACTTCCCTGTCTTCTTTTGGTCTCCAGGAACCTGGCACTTATATTTCATGTTATTTGGATTCTTATGAAAAACTATAGGGATAGAATACGTGAGACCCTCAGATCTATGAAACCTCATTTTTGCAGTTCAGTCCAGCTGTCAAAGCTGTTGAACATTTAACCAGATAATTTAGATTGCACTTTCCTGCACTCAGTGCACCAAGTGTGTGTTATTTCGTAAATATTTTTCAGTTGCCCTGTTGATTTCCTGCCTTGGCATACTCCTATTTTAATAGCAGATTGCATGTTTCTCCACGACCATGATTGATAACACTTAAGGCAGCTTATAAAAAGGTGGACATGGTACATTAGTAGATCACAGCCTTGGGTACTTACACAATTACTTGTGGAGATTTAAAAAGGTTTTTTGCCTTTTGTTATTTTGGGTCAGTAAGTCTAGATGAGGGCTTGGTCATGTGTATATTAAAAAAAAAAAAAAAGCTGCAGCTGATCCTCTGTTCCACAAAGACTGAGAGCCACTGCCATATGCATGGCACCCCTCATGGGAGAGTTGTGGGGGTGGTTCCTGGACCTGGAGGGAATGTCTCAGACAGGTCTCACAGTGTGGCCTGTCTCTCCTCCGTCACCCCCAACCTGGCAGCGTGGACAACAGCGAGTACATGCGGAACGGGGACTTCCTACCCACCCGGCTGCAGGCCCAGCAGGATGCTGTCAATATAGTCTGCCACTCTAAGACCCGCAGCAACCCCGAGAACAACGTGGGCCTCATCACACTGGCCAAGTAGGCGGCGCAGGGCGGGAGGGCATGCTGGGAACGCGGGGTGATTCCTGTCTGTGGCCCGCTGCGGCGCCTGAGGCACTGCCTTTTCGTGGATTTCTTGAGGCTGCTCTTGCCCATCACCTTCCAAGGCTACCTTCTTCACTACTCATATAAATAAAAGCAGCAAGCCCCTTGCTGTGGAGCCAGGCTCTAGGCACACGGGCTCCGTAGTTGGGGCGCACAGGTCTGGCTGCTCTGAGGCCTGTCAAATCCTCCTGGACCGGGAATTGAACCTGTGTCCCCTGCCTTGGCAGGTGGACGGTCAGCCACTATGCCACCAGGGCAGTCCTCACTGTATTTTAAAGACAATAAAAAGGGATTTGGGGTCAGCTTCCCAGGGCAAATGTCACACATCGTGTTACCCCCAAAGTAATTTGTTTTAGGAACTGATAATCCTCAAGTGAGTGACTGCCCATCCCAGCATTCATGTTATTAGCCAGAAAATGAGTCTAAACATGAAGAGGACAGGAGAGAGAGAAAGGAGCATCCAGCTATTGTAGAGAATTCTCAGGCCCCTGAGAGGAAGATGGCATGAGAGAGGTTGGAGGAAATACTAGAAGAGGCCAACTTTTCTCAAAATCACCCCCTTCTTATTTTCTGTGTTTCATATCCGCACATTAGAGATTTTTCTCTAGTTTTCTCCAGTTATTCTCTAGTTTTATGTCATTGACATGTAACGTTGTGTAAGTTGAAGGTATACAACATAATGATTTGATAATGTGTATATTGCAAAGTGATCACCACAGTAAGTTTAATTAATATCCATGTCTCACATAGTTAAAAGTTGTTCCTTGTGATGAGAACTTGGAAGATCTGCTCTCTAAACAGTAGATGTTTGTTTAGGAAAATAGAGATAACAGTTATCCTCAAGGTCTCTAAAGAAAAGATGAGTCGAGCACATTTTGGAGGCAGTTGTCCTGCCCTAAAATCACAGACGTGCTTCCTCCCGATTCCAGTGACTGTGAGGTGCTGACCACACTCACCCCAGACACTGGCCGCATCCTGTCCAAGCTTCACACTGTCCAGCCCAAGGGCAAGATCACCTTCTGCACTGGCATCCGTGTGGCCCACGTGAGTCCTGCTGGGTCCCTCTGGCAGTTCCTCCTTGCTCTGGGATTCTGCCTCCACCCTTACTCATTTCCCCTCTAGAAGGTTGGAGTGAGAACCAGCACCAGGGAAGAGAGATGATGTAGAGAAAGGAGTGGAAAGGATATAGTGGGATGATTGGTGAGGATCATGAAGGGGAAGTCCCTAGAATGGAGAATTAACCCTTCTTTCTTATCCACAGAGAGGCACAGAGAGAAGGGAAGGGAGAGGGAGGGGGTTTAGATCTGGTGTGAGTGTGATGGTAGGCTCAAAGTATATGGAAGCTGCAGGAAAGAGAGTGATAGGAAAGAGCTGGGGGATTCCTCTGGCTGACTCTAAGAGCTCCCTCTTTTGAAGCTGGCCCTGAAGCACCGGCAGGGCAAGAATCACAAGATGCGAATCATTGCCTTCGTGGGAAGCCCTGTGGAGGACAATGAGAAGGATGTGAGTCCAAGTGACAGTGGGGGAGTTTGGGCACCACCCGTTTGGGAGGGGGCTTCTGTTGGCTCTTGAGAGAGCCAGGAAGAAGCACTGGGTCCATCAGTTTGGGGAAAGGAGGTTGTGCAGAATTTAGTTTCTGTCGGGGCCTTGGAGCGGTATGCTTGTGATGTGTGTCACCTTCCCTCGTGGTATGGAACAGTCTTCCTCATTTCTCCCCCCTTCTTCCTAGCTGGTGAAACTGGCTAAACGCCTCAAGAAGGAGAAAGTAAATGTTGACATTATCAATTTTGGGGAAGAGGTGAGTAAGGGAAAGTAAATGTTGACATTATCAATTTGGGGGAAGAGGTGAGTAAGGGCCGGTTGGGGGCCAGTGACTGCTTTGATCGTAAATAGAGAACAGTCCTTGTCTAGAGGAGTGTCTGCATGAGGGTGAGGGGCTGCAGACAGGAGCTGGTGGCAGAGAATGGGGGCAGTGTGGGAAGGAGAGCCTCCTGGGTTCTTCTCTCCCCAGGAGGTGAACACAGAAAAGCTGACCGCTTTTGTAAACACGTTGAATGGCAAAGACGGAACCGGTTCTCACCTGGTGACAGTGCCTCCTGGGCCCAGCTTGGCCGATGCCCTCATCAGCTCGCCCATTCTGGCTGGGGAAGGTGGTGCCATGCTGGGTCTTGGTGCCAGTGACTTTGAATTTGGAGTGGATCCCAGCGCTGATCCTGAGCTGGCCCTGGTGAGCAAACACTGACTTTCAGAAGAGCCCAGGTGTCCTTCTTGATCCTTCTCACACAGCTTTTAGCTTCTCTAGGGCTAGACAGTCCTAAGGACCCTTGCTTGTTTTCCCAGACCCCCTCTAGGTCCCTCTTCCCCATAATTCTGTCTGATCTCTAGGGGCACCACTGTCAGACTCTTGTCTTCGCTTCTCCCCACGATACCCCAGGTTTCTCCCAAGTGCATCCTTTTCCGCTATGTCATCTGTCATCTCTCCAGCTGCTTCCCCATGGGTATAAACCAGAAGCTGCCCCTTTACAGCCCCTCCCCACCCCTCAGCTGCCTTCGCCTGCGCCCCAGGGGACTGAGGGCCAGAGAGCGTCTGACCTTCCTCACCCTTGGCCAGGCCCTGCGTGTTTCTATGGAAGAGCAGCGGCAGCGGCAAGAGGAAGAGGCACGGCGGGCAGCTGCCGCCTCTGCTGCCGAGGCCGGGATTGCCACGACCGGGACTGAAGGTGAAAGAGGTGGAATCTGAAGTCCCGGGACTGCGGGGTGCTCTGTGGAGGGCTGATGTAGATGGGACTGGGGTTCTGGTGGTGTGGAAACCCGTGGGCTTGGGGGTGGGCACAGTTCCACCCTGCCTCTGTCTTCCTTTTCCTAGACTCGGACGATGCCCTGCTGAAGATGACCATCAGCCAGCAGGAGTTTGGCCGCACTGGGCTCCCTGACCTAAGCAGTATGACTGAGGAGGAGCAGATTGCTTACGCCATGCAGATGTCCCTCCAGGGTGCAGGTGAGCCAGGGCCTGGCTGGGTGTGCTGCAGCAGAGACACTGCAGGAAGAAATGGAACTGAGCAAACTGACCTTCCGTCCTCAGAGTTTGGCCAGGCAGAGTCAGCTGACATGGACGCCAGTTCAGCCATGGACACATCTGAGCCCACCAAGGTGAGGGCCGGCGATGACTCCATGCCGCCATCAGCCTTAACAGCCCCTGTGTTGAGATCCTCAGCCTGCTAGGGCTGGAACTGTTCCTCTCTCAGGGTTTCATAGATAAGCTCTTTCTAGAGCAGAAGGAAAGAAACCCATGGAGGTAATGTTTCTTGTGGGTAAACCTTGCTGAGGAGAATGTGGCCAGAGTTGGAGAAATGCCGTAAGTGTTCTATAATTGTCCTTCCTTGCTGATGGGAGCAGTCTGCACAATTCTCAGTGACACCATCTTCCAGGAGGGTGAAAAGAAGGTCCAGGAAAACAGAAGCGGGGAGTAGGTGTCTAATGGCAGGAAACCTAAAAGTCATGGCATCTGTTTTTATCCTTTGAGCTCAGAAAGCAGTGTCTCAGGCTTCTCCTCTAATTGGTCGGTAGTTTAATGTTTGGGGGACTTCCCTGGGGGTCCAGTGGTTAGGACTTAGTGCTTTGATTACTGGAGGCTGGAGGTTCAATCCCTAGTCAGTGAACTAAGATCTGGAAAACCATGCCTATGCAGCAGCAACAAGATGGAATAAGTGTTTTAAGTTCACACTATGCATGTGCTTAGTTGCTCAGTTGTGTCTGACTCTGTGACGTCGTAGACTGTAGCCCGCCAGGCTCCTCTGTCCGTGGGGATTCTCCAGGCAAGAACACTGGAGTGGAACTGGAAAGGCAAGAACACTTGCCTTTTCCTGCTCCAGCATACTATGTATAGGCACTGGGTATTTTCCTAAACCCTCCTTCCTGTCCTTGGCCAGTCAAGTGGGGAGAGGGGCTCGTGTGGCGGTGCGCTCCCGTCTTCCACGTGGGCTTGCTCTGCAGCCAGCCCCCGTCACCGGGCTGACACTGCCCCCTTTTCAGGAGGAGGATGATTATGACGTGATGCAGGACCCCGAATTCCTCCAGAGTGTCTTGGAGAACCTTCCGGGCGTGGATCCCAACAACGAGGCCATTCGAAATGCTATGGGCTCCCTGGCCTCCCAGGCCACCAAAGACGGCAAGAAGGACAAGAAGGAGGAGGACAAGAAGTGAGACTGGAGTGAGGGGACGAGCCGGCCAGGGGCCCAACCCGGGTGGGGTGGGGGGTAGGGTCGGAAGTGTCTGTAACCACTACGGCCTAAATAAAGCTTGGCAACTTTTTTTTGCTTTTTTGCTTCAAACACTGGTAACTTTGCTTGTGATCATTCCCCTTCCGCTCATCTCCACCCAGGACAGTCTTTCCTTAGGAAGAACTTTACTGAAAGCCATTTGCGTGAGGCACGGGGGTCCCGGAGAAGAGAAGCCAGTACTGGCCATTGAGGATTCAGCATCTAGGAAAGGGTCAGCCTGTAAAGGAGCAGTTACGCACGTCTAACAAGTGCCCAAAGAGAGGCCTGAGCAAGGCACTGTGGAAGTGAGGAGAGAGTGCCACAGCCTTGTAGCCTCTGGGAAGGTTCCCGAAGGCAACATTTGAACCCTCATTTAATGGGGCCAGAAGTTCATCAGCCAGCAAAAGAGATGGTGATGTTTCCATTCAGTAGGAAATAGCATGTGCTGATGGTGTGGAGGCATTTTGTCACTTAAAGACTCGTTGGGCCGGCAAACAGCAGGAGACAGGTGGAAAAGTCAGAATACCACATATCAGGGATCTTGGAGACCTTTCACAAGGTGGAAGTCTGCGAAGGAGAAACATGATTCATCTTGTTGGAGCATGAAATTTAGAGGCAGGTTTTTGTGGGGCATGAAATAGAACGCACAATTCATATAATCTCTCTATTACTGTTATATTTGAAAAAATATTTTACACATAAAATACTTAACCTATATATAAAGTAAGATGTAAAGAAATTAACATATCTGAAATTGCTCAATGTAAGCTAGAATATTACTAATACCTTGTCACATACCTAGCCTTCTTGAACCCACTTCACATCCTCCTCGGAACTTTTATCCAGAATCTCACATTATTTTTTTCCCTTCATGTCTTCTCATATACATAAACAGTCTTGACAAGAATGTTTAATGTGTTTGAGCATTTCTTGGCAGGTGGTCCAGTGGTTAGGACTTGGTTCTTTCACTGCCAGGGCCTGGGTTCAATCCCTGGTCAGGGAACTAAGATGCCACAAGCTGCGTGTTGAGGCCCTTCCCCCTAAAAGTCCTATACTCTGAGACTTGCAGAACATGGTTTTTAACAAACATTTTGTTTCTTAGGTTCTTCAAAGTTGCTGCACTTGGTGGCTGCATATTCATTTTTCATGAATGTTATGTATTCTGGGGATGTTCTGCAATCTCACCATTTTCCTGTAGATGGATCTTGCATTGCCTCTAGTTATTTTTCTAGTATCAACAGGATCTCAGTGTTTTTGTACATATCTCCTGATGTAACCATACAGGAATTTCTTTTTTTTTCCTCATTAAAATCTTTTTAATGGGTCTCAAATTCTGTGACAGATTTTTGGTCGTTTTCATTAAAAAGTACTGATTTTAAAAACTAATAACTTAAACTGCCACACACAAAACATATGGTCCACAAAAACATTCTCCTTTCCTCCTGAAGGTTTTACGATGCATTGTTATCGTTAACCAGTCTTTTACTATTAAACTTAAATGGCCAATTGAGACGAACAGTTCTGAGTCTGTTCTTCCACCACTGATTAAGACTGGGGTGGCAGATTTGGGGGATAATAGTCTGCAGCAGCAGTCATTTAGCCTTCTGAGCTTTCTGGGCAGACTTGGTGACCTTGCCAGCTCCATCTGCCTTCTTGTCCACTGCTTTGATGACACCCACAGTGACAGTCTGTCTCTTGTCACACACAGCAAAACGGCCCAGGGGAGGATAGTCAGAGAAGCTCTCAACACACATGGGCTTGCCAGGAACCATATGAACAATGACAGCATCACCAGATTTCAAGAATTTAGGGCCATCTTGCGGCTTTTTCCCAGAATGGCAATCAATCTTCTTCAGCTCAGCAAACTTGCAATGTGAGCTGTGTGACAGTCCAGCACAGGTGCATATCCAGCACTGATCTGGCCTGGATGGTTCAAAACAATCACCTGAGCTGTGAAGCCAGCAGCTTCCATTGGTGGGTCATTTTTGCTGTCANCAGGCAAGAGTACTGGAGTGGGGTGCCACCCATAAGCAAAATCAAAACAATCCAATGAAAATAAAGTATAGTAGATTGACCTGGCAAACAAAGGAAACCAAAAATTATGTCTAGCAGAACAAAACTAACTAAAGCACAAATGGGAAAACAAAACTAAAGCAAGGTGCCAACTGGGGAATAGAGCAATTAAAATAAAGCTAACATACGCTGAGAGGGAAGGAAAGAAAGAAAGAATAGATATGCAAAGTTAAATACAGGTAGATAAAGAAGATTTATATACATTAAAGATTAACTGCAAGGGGAAAAGAACAGTAGGAAAACAAAGAAATAAATTTAGAAAAGATAATAACAGGTTTAAAAAAGTAAAAAGTAAAATTTTAAAAAGAGAAAAGAAAAAAAAAATAAGGGAAACTCTCCATAACTGCAAAAGCCCAATGTAGAGGCAGGGGTTTTTAACAACAATAAAAAATGTGACAGTGAAAAGAAAAAAAAAGCTCAAAACCTTAATTAGATTTCATTGTGCCACTAAAATCGACAACTACAACGGGAGTGGGGGAGGAAAAACAAGAAAAAATCCANAGATGTGTATAAGAGACAGGGCAGGGGTTTTTAACAACAATAAAAAATGTGACAGTGAAAAGAAAAAAAAAGCTCAAAACCTTAATTAGATTTCATTGTGCCACTAAAATCGACAACTACAACGGGAGTGGGGGAGGAAAAACAAGAAAAAATCCAAAAGAGTCTACAGGATAAGTCAAAACATAAGAATAATGAATGTTTTCTTGAGTCACTGCTGTCAGAGTTCTTTCCCTCACTGGGAGTCACAGTCCACCCCACCTCCCTAGGTTACCCTCCAACACTATGCTGGTCTCTGGACCTGCTGTGGGGGCAGCTCAGATTCTAATCTGGGCCTACTACTCTGTGTTCTTGCCTCCAATGTCCACAGCTATCAGAACTAGTACATTTTCTTTTGTGGGAGCTCCCAATGACCTTTCATATATTCCATAGACATAGAGTCTGCCTAGTTGATCGTGTGGATTTCATCTGCAGCTTGTACAGCTGGTTGGAAGGTTTTGGGTCTTTTTCCTTAGCCACACTGCCCCTGGGTTTCAACTGTGATTTTATTTCCACCTCTGCATGTGGGTCATCCCCTGGAGTTTGCTCCTGAGGCTTCCCTGGAAGACTTGGGTTTACCCCTGTGAGGGCCAGGTGTGGAGGTGGTGCAGCTGCTTTGGGTCACAGGGGTTCTGGCAACACCTGGTACTCAGGGGAGTTGGTGGCTAGGGCAGCAGGAAATATAGTGCTCTAGAAGGGTATGCCGACTAGTATTGGCCAATATGCTCCAGCATTCTTGCCTGGAAAACCCCCTGACAGAGAAGCCTGGCAGGGCACAGTCTTACAGCATTGCAAAGAGTCTGACACCACCAAAGCCATCCTGCACGAAGATGCAAGATTTTTTTGCCTGTGGCAGCTCTGCCCCAGTGAGAGTTGAGCGTGAAGGTGGCACAGCTGCTTGGCTTGCAGGGACCCTGGCGGTGCCAAGTGTGCTGGGACATGGACTGCCCCTGCCGCAGGAGTTACGGCCCTATCAGTCTTTTTTCGAGCCTCTTGTAGCTGGCTATCAGAAGGCCTCTTTGGCCAGTCTTTCTCCATAGCTCTGCCCATTCAGGCACTTAAGATGGCACCATTGCCTAGGGTCCTTCTCTGTTGTTCAGGGCATCAGTCATTTCAAGGAGCAACCTGGGTGGGGTCCTATCTGTGGTTCAGAGCATCAAGTGTTTTATGTGCCAGCCTCTCTATTGTTCAGGTGCCAGTGCTGGCATGTGAGGGGAGAGAGGCTATGGTGATGGGTCCACCTCCTACACATGACTCAGCTGTATCACCTTGCTTCCATGGCTACCTGGCTTACCTCCATAGGCATTTCCCACCAGTTTCCTCCCTCACATCCTCTTGATCCATCTCTGTACGGTCAACAGCAGCCCTCATCCTGAGATTGCTCCACAATCCCTAAGCTCCCAGCTGCTGCACCTTCCAGGGGATCTACATCCTTGTCCAGGGTATATATGGCAGCTACAAGGACTGTGTGATTCTCATTCATTTAGGCTGCCACAGATCAGCTGTTTCACTCTCAGCCTTAAATGTTCTCCTCTGTGACTCAGACAATTGTCTTGATTTGGGTATCAGACCCCTGCTTCAGTTCCCCTACCCACCAAAAGGAGGTCCTGTCCTACTAACACTCCTGTTTTTCCTCCTAGCTCCTTTGTCCTACCGAGTTTTGCATGGGTCTATATATTCTTTTCCACTGGTCAGGTACTCATATCTGCTCTCAGCTGGTGTTATGCATGCATTTCTGTGTCTGAAGGTGTATTCCTGACGTATCCATGGAGAGAGATGTACTCCACATCCACCTACTCCTCTGCCATCTTGTTCTCTCCAGTAGTACTTTTTTTTTTTTAGCAATATGGTTTCTGATTCACCTCCTAGAGTAATGAAAATAAAAACAAAAATAAACGGGTGACATCTAATTAAAGTTAAAAGCTTCCATAGAGCAAAAGAAACCATAAAGAAAAAGACAATTCACAGAATGACAGGAAATATTTGCAATTAAAGCAAACAACAAGGGATTACTCTCCAAAATATATAAAAGGCTCATACACTCTATGTCAAATAAACAATCCAAACAGAAATTGGCAGAGGATATAAATAAACACACCTTCAAAGAAGACATACTGATATCCAAAGAGCACATGAAAAGATGCTCAACATCACTAATTATCAGATAAACGTGAATCAAAACTGCAATGAGGTTATCACCTCACACCAGCCAGAATTGTCATCATCCCTAAATCTACAAACAGTAAATGATGGAGAGAATGTGAAAAAAAGGCAACTCTCTTGCACTGTTGGTGGGAATGAAAATCGATACAGTCACTATGGAGAACATTATGGAAGTTTCTTGAAAAACTAAAAACAGAGTTACCATATGATCCAGCAATTCCACTACTGGCACATATCCAGAGAAAACCATGATTCATAAATGTACATGCACTTCAATCTTCATTGCAGCACTATTTATATTAGCCAAGATATGGAAGTAACCCAAATGTCCATCAACAGAGGAAAGAATAAAGCAGATGTGGTACATATATAAAGTGAAATACAATTCACTCATAAAAATGAATTAAATAATGCCACATGCAGCAACATGGCAGAGAAGGCAATGGCACCCCACTCCAGTATTCTTGCCTGGAAAATCCCATGGATGGAGGAGCCTGGTGGGCTGCAGTCCATGGGGTCGCTAGGAGTTGGACATGACTGAGCGACTTCACTTTCACTTTTCACTTTCCTGCATTGGAGAAGGAAATGGCAACCCACTCCAGTGATCTTGCCTGGAGAATCCCAGGGATGGGGGAGCCTGGTGGGCTGCCATCTATGGGGTCACACAGAGTCAAACTGAAGTGACTTAGCAGCAGCAGCAGCAACATGGATGGACCTAGGGAATGTCATACTAAGTAAAGTAAGAGAGAAAAAGACAAATATCATATGATACCACTTATGCGTGGAATCTGTTTTAAAATGACACAAATAAACTTATTTACAAAACAGAAACAAATTTCTGGATATCGAAAACAAGCATATGGTTACCATTGGAGAAATGTTGGGGGAGGGATACATTAGGAGCTTGAGATAAACATACACAACTGTCATGTCTGACTCTTTTTGATTCCATGGACTGTAGTCCAACAGGATCTTCTTTCCATGGAATTTTCCAGGCCAGAATACTGGAGTGAGTTGCCATTTCCTGCTCTAAGGGATCTTCCCAACCCAGGGATTGAACCCATTTCTCGTGTGTCTCCACCACTGGTAGGTGGATTCCTTACCTCTGCACTATCTGGGAAGGCCACATACACAATTACTATGCATAACAGTGATAACCAAAAACAACTTACTGTATAGAACAGGGAACACTACTCTATTCTGTAGTAACCTGAATGAGAAAAGAATCTAAAAATGAATGAATACATATGAATGTATAACTGAATCACTTTATTATACACCTGAAACTAACACAACATTGTAAATCAATTATACTCCAATAAAATAAAACTGAAAAATAATATTACCATAATATCTAGCAATTTCCTTCCTGGGAATATATCCAGAGAAAATCATAATTTGAAACATGTACAAGCACCCCAATGTTCATTGCAGCATTATTTACAATACCCAAGACATGAAAGCAAACTAAATGTACATCAACAGAGGAATAGATAAATATGTGGTCCAGAAATACAAAGGAATATTACTCAGCCATAAAAAAGAATGAAAGAATGTCATTTTCAGCAACATAGATGGACCTAGGGATTGTCATACTAAGTGAAGTAAGTCAGACGAAGACAAGTATATCCCTCATATGTGTAATCTAATTTTTAAAAGTGATAAAATGTACTTATTTACAAAACAGAAAGAGTTACAGATATTGGAAACAATCTTACAGTTACTAAAGGGGAAGTGTAGTGAGGGAGGGATAAAACAGGACCTTGGGGTGAACTTACACACACCATTATATATAAAATATATAACCAATAAGGACCTCCTGCATAGCACAGGGAACTCTAATCAATATTCTGTGATAACCTATATGAGAAAAGAAACTGAAAATTAATGAATGTACATATTTGTATAACTGAATCACTTTGCAATACACCTGAAATTAACACAACTATACTCCAATAAATTTTCAAAAATAGACTATCTGGGCATGCATCTAACGAAAACCATAATTCGAATAGGAACAAGCATCCCCATGTTCCTTGCAGCACTCTTTCCAATAGTCAGGACACGGAAACCACCTACAGGTTCATCAACAGATGAAAAAGATACAATACATAAATACAATGGAAGAATACTCAGCCATAAGAAAAGAATGAAAGAATGCCATTTTCAGCAACATGGATGGACCTAGAGATTGTCTACTGAGTAAGTCAGACAAAGACAAATACCATAGTATATTGCTCATAGGTTCAATCTAATTTTTTAAAATGACACAAATGGACTTATTTACAAAGCAGAAACAGACTCGCACAGTTTGAAAACAGACTTATGGTTACCAAAGGGGAAAATCTGGGGGGAGGGAAATATTAGAAGCTTGAGATGAACACTCGCACACCAACAATATATAAAATAGATAACCGAATAGGACCTCCTATATAGGATAGGGAACTCTACTCAATATTCTGTAATAACCTATATGGGAATAGAATCTGGAAAAGACTGAATATAAGTATAAACGAATCACTTTGCTGTACACCTGAAACAAAAGACTGTAAATCAACAATCTCCAATAATTTTTATTTTTTTGAAAGGAATATACATCTGCAAAAATACCTCTGGGCAATCACCTAAGGCATGGGTGAAAAACTGTCACCTCCATAATGCAAGGTTTCTAGTCCAAGAGCAAGGTGTTTTATCTCCTGATTCAGAGGACTCTCACTAATATAAGGTTTAATAAAGTTTTGCCACAGTGATCCAATAGCCAACTCCTATTAGGCAATCCCAACACATATATGTTGTCAGACATAGACAACACAGGCAAGCAAAGCAAAAGGCCTGAGACCTTAACCCAGTGTTCAGAACTCTAAACCAATCCATTGAGTACCTCAGCAGATTTAACCTCTTGCATTGTCCTCTTAAGGTGGGTCTCTAACCCACAGTTGTAGCCTTGGATTCTAACCATACAGAAGAAAATCCCCTAGGTGGGACTCTAACCCACAGTGTAGTTGTTGTTCCTCAGTCGCTCTCTCACATCTGACTCTGTGCCACCCCATGGACTGCAGCATGCTAAGTTTCCCTGTCCTTCACTATCTTCTGGTGTTTGCTCAAATTCATGACTCGGTGATGCCATCCAACCATCTCACCCTGTCTAAACCACAGTCCTGATTAGATTATTAGACCAAAGACACATTTTAACTATATTTAGCACATTTAGCTACAGGGACATTATAATGAGTTTACTCACCCCAAAGATGTCTGCTCTAGGACCTGTTTCTTTTCTTAAAAGTGAAAAGATCCTGAGGATCCCGGAGTGCCATGGTGAGGAAGCAGGAACCTGAAAGATGACTCTCTAGACAAAACTCAATTGAGGTGGCCACTCAGGGTGAGTCCTGAGAACCCACACTCTGCCAGGGGCTACAGTGCCTCAGGCACATGGTCACAAGTCCTAAATCTCAACTGGGCTGCTCTAACTCACTGAATGTGGGCTCACTGCCCAATGCTCAGAGAAGTCATCACTTATGGCAAGAGCTTTAACGAAAAGAGCTTTACTGCAAGGCCAACCAATGCAGGAGGCAAGGTATCAAATCTCTCTTCAATCTAGGAGCCTGGGTGCAATCTAAGGGGTCCCGGGAATTTTAACTTGGAAGCTAATTGGCTAGCCTTCAATTAGTCCATTTCAGCTACTCGGGTTACTGGAAGCCAGGTTTTCCTTACTGAAGGACTTCTCACTTTGTAAATTGCCAGGAGCCAGTGTGAGGAACTCCGCCCATGGCAAAGGTCATGAAGAAGGAGGCTTGGCACATGCAAAGGCGTGATCAAGCCTCAGGAAATCCCCTGTTCCTGAGCATCTACCCCAAAACCAGAGTACTTTACAGGGGCCTCTCCCCCATAACCATTTCTCTCCGCGAAGGAGTTAACTTGCAGCTCCAGTCATTAAAAAGTCCTGGGCGTGACAAGAGTGTTTCAACTTATGAATTCTGAAGGTTATCTAGCCTGCCTGTATAGGTTCGTCCGGCCACAACAGCCCCCCAACCATGAGAGGCACGAGATGTTTTAGACTTACTAAAGGCAAATTATTTTGGGAAGTTAGAAATTATTAGTATAGTGGATTGGTTAGGAATTATATTGGTGAAGGGTTTTTCATTTGTTGTGTCAATAATTGCTGCTAATTCCCTGCCCTGGGTGGGACAAGGGTGTCTCAGGTTAAACCTTTCTGCTGAGACTAGCTTGTGTGACAGAATTATCCATACTCCTGCCTCTATGATTATTTACTACCTCTCAACCATAAACAGCACAGAGAGTTTTGGAGTATTTTGAGAGTCTTAATTAGCCTANACCCGTTGTGGGGGGGAGGGGGGGCGGAAAGCAGGAATTTCTTTAGGATACTTTACAGGATAATGATGAATTGTTTTTCAAAGTGGCTGTATGAATTTGCACTCCTTCCTGCAGTCTAAGAATTCCTATTGAACTCATCCCTTTCCAGCCCTTAGAACACTTACAAGTTCTTAATTTCTGCCAGTCCAGTGAGGATAAAATGATAACTCATCGTGATCTTAATTTGTGTTTTTCTAATTACTAATGAGGTTAATTATCCTTTAATTTAAAAAAAAGTCTTTGTATTTCCATTTTTGTGAAATATTTCTTCATATTTTTTGTTCATTTTTCTCTTGAGTTCATTTTTTTTTTGGTGGGCTGGGTCTTCATTGCTATGCGGGGGCTTTCTCTAGTTGCGGTGTGCAGGCTGCTCACGGCAACAGCTTCTCCTGTTGCAGAGCACAGAATCCAGGCTCGAGGGGTTCAGTAGCTGTGGCATCCAGGCTTCAGTTGCCCTGCAGCATGTGGAATCTTCCCGGGCCAAGGACTAAACCCATGTCCCTTGCACTGGCCGGCAGATTCTTATCCACTGTATCACCAGGGAAGTCCTTGAGTTAACTTTGTATTGATGTTTTATAGAAGTTCTTTATTCTTAGTATTAAATCATATTGGTTATATATTGTTATAAGTATGTCAAATTTATGACTTGTCTTTTCACTGTTCTTTTTGGCACATAGTGCTTGCTTAAGGGATCTTTGTTGCTCAACCAGGGATTGAACCTAGGCTCTGGGAGCCCTGCTGAGTTAGGGCTGCCAGGGAATGCCCTAAAACTATTTTTTATAAAGCTCAAACACATTAAAACTAAACATTCTTTTCAAGATGCTTTATGTATATGAGAAGACATGAAGGGAAAAAATAATGTGAGATTCAGGATAAAAGTTCTGAGGAGAATGTGAAGAAGTGGGTTCAAGAAGGCTAGGTATGTGACAAGGTATTAGTAATACTCTAGTTAGGCCCACTGAGCCCTAACCATTTGACCATCAGGGAATCTCTTTTCATTTTTTAAAAGGTACCCTTTAGTGACCAAAATTTTTCAATTTAATGTCAGATTTCTTAATCTTTTCTTTCAAAGTTAGTGTTTCTTGTGTCCAGCAAACTCTTCCATAGGTCAGAAAGATATTCTATTTTTTTCTGAAAGTTCTATGGTTTTGCCTTTCACATAGAAATTCCTTATTCTGTCTCAATGTACAGTGAGATAGGGATCCAATTTCAATTTTGTAATATGGAAAGCCACTTGTTACAGCATTATTTATTGGGGGAAAAAAAACCAAAACCTCCTTTCACTGTGGTGCTGCTTCTGCCTGGGCGAAGATTCCATGAATTTAATTTGCAGTATCCTGAAGTCAGACTTTAATGCTTGAATGTAAACAAATTTCCACAAAATCAAACTAGAAAACTTACCCTGTGCTTACATTATGTTCATATTGGATGTGTACCGCTTCTGAATAGTGAGTTTGAAAATGTGTATGTTGAGCAGGACACTAGTATTTTTTTGAATCACATATTTACTTGAGAGAAATGGCTCATCATCTAGGACATGGCAGCATTTTATAGGTGTTGGTTTTAAAGATAACGGTCGCTTTGGCTTTCCTGAGTCTGGGGATAATTTCCCAGCCAAATCATGTTTTGGCAGAGGCTGCCCATCTAGTCGTGATGGGCCCTGTGTCCCATCTCTGGCCCTCTGCATGCCAGCCAAGTGACTTCAGTGTTCATGAGGATGACTCAACCAACACCTTGGCCTCTTCCAATTCAGAGATCATCACAGTTCACTCTTCTGTATTTACAGCAACACATCCACCTTAAGAGATGCCCCTGGCTGATTCAGATACTCGGCCCATGGACCCCTCTTTTTCTCAGCTCTCCCACTTTGATAGTCCATATACGCTTTTCAGCAGTACTGCGAAACAGGCATGTACTCTTGAGCAACTCCATTTCAGGAATTTAACCAGAGAAAGGACACAGATATGTACAGGGATGTTGAAAGAATGGAAACCACCTAATATCCAACAATTCGGTTACACCACTGTAGAATATTACACACTGTCAATAAATTTTATTTTGGAAAAACATTTAGTGACACTGAAGATATGATTATATTAGCAGTATCTTGTATAGCACAGTGTGCCAGAGACTATTCTAAATGCTTCACACTTTCGTATCATTCAGCTTCCACAACCCTATGAGGTAGCTGTAGCATCACTGATCCTAGTTTATAAATAAGGAAACTGAAAGCCAGAGAGGCAGGTATCTTACTTACAGTGATGGTGCTGACAGTGTGGTCTGTGAACCTCTAAGAGTCCCCAAGACTATTCTAGGCAGTTTGTGAGGTCAAAACTATTATCATCATTAATACTGCGTTAGGATGTTTTTCTTCTCTTCCACGATGATGATACTTGCAGTGATGCTGAAGCAGTGGGGGGGAAATCTTTTGGTGCCTTAGCACAAACCTAAGACAGCGGCAGTCCACACACCCCTGGATTGAAAAAAACACAAAAACTGTCCTTGATGAAGCAGTAACATCATGAATTGCATTAAATCTCAACCTTTAAAAAAATATTTATTTCCTTTGGCTGTGATGGGTCTTTGTTGCTGCTCACGGGCTTTCTCTAGTTGTGACAGATTGCATTGGACCACCAGGGAAGTCCCTAAATCTCGGCCCTTGAGTTCATATCTTTAGCGTGTCTGAGGTAAGGGAACTACACCGAGCATGTGGCTGCATCCTGGGGTACAATGATGGACTTGAGGACAGGCACTTGTGCAGTTGTTTGACTTGTGAGATGAACTAGCCACTTTTTTTTTTTTTTAATAATGTAACATTGTTACTTAAAAGAATAATGCCAGGGGCTTCCCTGGTGGCTCAGAGGTAAAGAATCTGCCTGCCATTACATGCAACATGGGTTTGATCCCTGCTCTGAGAAGATCCCACATGCTGTGAAGCAACTAAGCCTTGTGCCTCAACTATTGAGCCTGCACTCTAGGAATCAGAACCTGCACCTTCTGAGCTCACATGCCACAGCTGCTGGAGCCCTCGAGCCCATGCTTTGCAACAAGAGAAGTCCCAGCAATGAGAAAGAAGCTTGCGCACCGCAACTACAGAACATCCCCCTGCTTACCACAACTCAAGAAAAGCTGGAGCAGCAACGAAGACCCAGTGCAGCCAAAAAATAGAATAACTGCCAAACCCTGGTTATTCAGACTTGAAAATTTGGCAAACACTTTCTCAAAAGTAAATGATGTAAGCCTCACTTCAAGGAAAACAACTGACAGTTTTTGTTGTCTGTGATGAAATTTGAGTTCTCAGGTGAAATTTTGAATTTTTGAAAAGTTGTATGTGGTACAGTGAACTTGACATTCTCAAAATATATTAGATGGGTGATATTAATACGTTCCTATTATGTATCAAAGTTGTGTATTGTAATGTGTCAACATTAGGAAGCTCTGCATTATACAGTGAACCAATATTCTCCAAATGATCCATTTCAAATGCAAAAAAAGAGAGAAAAGCAATGGATTCAGATGTAACGGATTGCAAAAAGTATACTAATATGGTTTGGGATCCCATATGGTGACTGGCATTTTAAAGACTATTGTGTATTGAATTTCCCTGGTGGTATAACCAACTGGAAGGGTTAATTTTGAATCCGTACTGGATTTGCTTCTGTGACTTTAATTCTTTATTGCTGCTTTTGTTATGATAGGCATAGGTAAATGCCTCAGGGAGACCTGCCCAGCCCCTTCCACCTGACCTTTGGACTAGGGTGTCTTTGTTTGGTTCACTGGGAGATAGCTTGACCCTGCCCACCTGTGAAGGGTCTTAAGGAAGTGAAACTAACACATCCCTCTGCCCCAGGCTTGCCATTCTAGGAGATAAGGGATTAGATCTGATAGAGTGCTTGAAGAACTATGGACTGAGGTTCCTGACATTGTACAAGGGGCAGTGATCAAGACCATTCCCAAGAAAAAAAAATGCAAAAAGGAGAAATGGTTGTCTGAGGAGACCTTACAAATAGCTGAGAAAAGAAGAGAAGTTAAAGGCAAAGGAGAAAAGGAAAGATATACCCATCTGAATGCAGAGTTCCAAAGAATATCAAGGAGAGATAAGAAAACCTTCTGCAGTGATCA
This sequence comes from Neotragus pygmaeus, assembly GCA_006410875.1. Taxonomy (NCBI): domain Eukaryota; kingdom Metazoa; phylum Chordata; class Mammalia; order Artiodactyla; family Bovidae; genus Neotragus; species Neotragus pygmaeus. The sequence continues at coordinate 207,690 of SJYV01055751.1, forward strand.
ACGCAAAGAAATAGAGGAAAACAATAGAATGGGAAAGATTAGAGATCTCTTCAAGAAAATTAGAGATACCAAGGGAACATTTCATGCAAATATGGGCACAATAAAGGACAGAAATGGTATGGATCTAACAGAAGCAGAAGATATTAAGAAGAGGTGGCAAGAATACATGGAAGAACTATACAAAAAAGATCTTCATGATCCAGATCCAGATGGCATGACAACTCTAGAGCAAGACATCCTGGAATGCAAAGTCAAGTGGGCCTGAGGAAGCATGAATACAAACAAAGCTAGTGGGGGTGATGGAATTCCAGTTGAGCTATTTCAAATCCTGAAAGATGATGCTGTGAAAGTGCTGCACTCAATATGCCAGCAAATTTGGAAAACTCAGAGGTGACCACAGGACTGGAAAAGGTCAGTTTTCATTCCAATCCCAAAGAAAGGCAATGCCAAAGAATGTTCTAACTACGCATAATTGCACTCATCTCACACACTAGCAAAACAATGCTCCAAATCCTCCAAACCAGGCTTCAACAGTATGTGAACCGTGAACTTCCAGATGTTCAAGCTGGATTTAGAAAAGGCAGAGGAACCAGAGATCAAATTGTCAACATCGTTGGATTATCGAAAAAGCAGGAGAGTTCCAGAGAAACATCTACTTCTGCTTTATTGCCTATGCCAAAGTATTTGACTGAGTGGATCACAACAAACTGTGGAAAATTCTTAAAGAGATGGGAATACCAGACCTGAGCTGCCTCCTGAGAAATCTGCATGCAGATCAAGAAGCAACCGTTAGAACTGGACATGGAACAACAGACTGGTTCCAAATCAAGAAAGAAGTACATCAAGACTATATATTGTCACCCTCCTTACTTAATTTATATGCAGAGTACATCATGCAAGATGTCAGGCTGGATGAAGCACAATCTGGAATCCTGATTGCCAGGAGAAATATCGATAACCTCAGATATGCAAATAACACCACCCTTATGGCAGAAAGCCAAGAACTAAAGAGCCTCTTGATGAAAGTGAAAGAGGAGAGTGAAAAAGTTGTCTTAAAACTCAACATTCAGAAAGCTAAGATCATGTCATCTGGTCCCATCACTTCATGGCAAATAGGTGGGGAAACAATGGAAACAGTGAGAGACTTTATTTTCTTGGGCTCCAAAATCACTGCAGATGGTGACTGCAGCCATGAAATTAAAAGACACTTGCTCCTGTGAAGAAAAGCTATGACCAACCTAGACAGCATATTAAAAGCAGAACATTACTTTGCCAACAAAGTTCTGTCTAGTCAAAGCTATGGTTTTTCCAGTAGTCATGTATGGATGTGAGTTGGACTATAAAAAAGCTGAGTGCTGAAGAATTGATGCTTTTGAACTGTGGTGTTGGAGAAGACTCTTGAGAGTCCCTTGGACTGCAAGAAGATCAAACCAGTCAATCCTAAAGGAAACCAATATTCATTTGAAGGACTGATGCTGAAGCTGAAGCTCCAATAAGAAAGCCTTCTTCAGCGATCAGTGCAAAGAAATAGAGGAAAACAACAGAATGGGGAAGACTAGAGATCTCTTCAAGAAAATTAGATACCAAGGGAACATTTCATGCAAAGATGGGCTTGATAAAGGACAGAAATGGTTCTGTCCTCGGTCCAGGAAAATTCCACATGCTGCAGAGCAAACTAAGCTCATGCATCACAACTACTGAGACTGCCTGCTGCAACAGCTGAAGCCCACGTGCCTAGAGCCCTCTCCAACATGAGAAGCTGCTGCTGCTGCTAAGTTACTTCAGTCGTGTCCGATTCTGTGTGATCCCATAGACGCAGCCCAACAGGCTCCCCCGTCCCTGGAATTCTCTAGGCAAGAACACTGGAGTGGGTTGCCTATTCCTTCTCCAAAGCATGAAAGTGAAAAGTGAAAGGGAAGTCGCTCAGTCGTGTCCGACTCTTCGCCATCCCATGGACTGCAGCCTACCAGGCTCCTCCATCCATGGGATTTTCCAGGCAAGAGTACTGGAGTAGGGTGCCATTGCCTTCTCCGAGAGAAAACTTTTGCAAAGCCGCGAAGACCTAGCACAGACAAAAATAAATAAAAATTAAAACGACTGTGTATCAAGATTTGGTGTAGTTACAAGAAAGAATATCCACAGTTATCTGAAAAAGCATTTTGAAATATTCCTCCTTTTTGTAACAACATATTTGAAAGGTCATGTTTTCTTTATGTATGTCAATCAAAACAACATTTTCCAACAAATTGAATGCAGACATAGATATGCAAATTCAGCTATCATCTGTTAAAGAGACTTGCAAAAATGTGGAACAGTATACCCTTCTCATTACATTTTTGTTTTGGAGAATGTAGTTATTTTTCATAGAAACTGAACTATGTTAACATGTAATGTGTTTATGGTTGATATTTCTTACAGTATTAATATTTTTAAAATTTCTGTTTTAATTTCTAACATAGTAAATTTCAATGTATATGTAATTTACATAAACAAAAACTCTTGGGAATCTTCAGTTTTTAAGAGGGTAAAGACCACCATGCTCTTGTGACCAAATTAGACATGAATCTCTCTTCTTGTGTAGAGACTTCTTTGCTGAACCAAGTTCCTCCCGGGCTATTCAAGGACTTCTTTCCTGCTAAAGTTCAAGCAGCTAATAATGAAACTGAGTTTGGTGCAAGCAAGACAGGGTTTTATGCAATGGCCAGAGAACAGGGGTTCTAAAAGCACCTTCTTCCCAAAGGGAGGGGAGTAAGGGACTTTTAAGGCCTAGGAGGCAGACATTTATTCAGGACTCTAGGAAAGAGAAGGGAATTTTCAGGGGCAGCCAGGGCATGGGCAGTCTTCCACTCTCCTTTGCACACAGCATAAATCATGCCTGTTAGACTGCAGACACCCACTTTGGGTGGAGATCTCAGCCTGGTGTTAAGAAGCAAAAGTAACACTACAACACCTCCAGGGTCCATCCACCTGCTGTGGTCAAGTCAGAGCTATTTTGGGGGCGGTTGATCACTGTATTTCTCTCAAAGTACAGCTGCAAAGCATCTCTGCCAAATACCAGGTACTTTCAAAACAAACACAGATCAATCAGAGCAGAGTCCTTCAGCTCTCAGGCGTTAGTGCGGAAACACAGAGATGAATGAAGGCAAGGGAAGCAGTGACCTTTTAGCCTACTTCGCCCACCATCTTGGATTTGCCAGTGCAGTCTGGTTTTGGCTCTGACTTTTGTAACCTATTGATAAAACAAAAGTAGCTGTAAGGTTAAAAGCAGTTTCTACTTCTAACGCCTGCTACATAGCATGCGTGTGTGCTAAGTCCCTTCAGCTGTGTCTGACTCTTTGTCACCCTATGGACTGTAGCCTGCCAGGCTCCTCTGTCTATGGGATTCTCTAGGCGAGAATATTGGAGCAGGTTGCCATGCCCTCCAGGCAATATTCACGACCCAGGGATCGAACTCCCATCTCTTATATCTCCTGCATTGGCAGGTGCGTTCTTTACTGCTAGCACCACCTGGGAATGTTTAATTATACCTAATTGTTTCCTAGCTTAATACAAGGACTGGCAAGTCAAGAGACAGGGGTGAAAAGGGCTTCCCAGGTGGCTCAGTGGTACAGAATCTGCTTTCCAATGCAGGAGCTGTGGGTTTGATCCCTAGGTCAGGCAGATCCCATGGAGAAGGAAATGGCAACCCTCTACAGTGTTCTTGCCTGTGAAATCCCATGGACAGAGAGCCTGGTGGGCAGCCTACAGTCCATGGGGTCACAAGAGTTGTACACAACTTAGCACCTAAACAACAATGTTTATTTCTGGACTATAGAAACGCAGATTTGGGGGGAAGGGGTTGCTTTTATGAATATTTGAAAATGTTTCAGGATGTTACTTTTGTAGGACAGGGAAACATGTAAAATTACTTCTTTGGACTCTGTTTTTGACTGATGGCTTCTTCCTTTCTTTGCTTCTATCTCTAATGAGCAAAGGCCTCTTAACCTATCATTTAAACCACTATCTTTCCAATGATTTTTATCTCCCAAGCTCCTTTTTAACCCACACTTGCCCAGCTAAACTGCAAGCATGGATTGGTTCTCAACCACCTACATTTTCAGTATTTTCATCTGGACTTGTCAGTTTCAGAAAAATTAAGTCATTTGAGTAAAGACAATTAATTAAGGGTCAGAGCCAAGATCAAAACCCAGTCCATCTCACTAAAATGTGAGCCTCCAGGAGATGACTATTCCCCATTATCAGCAGCCCTCTCATCATCTCCTTGCAGCAACTACTTCATCACACTTTCCTCTACTCCCCCATCACTCTTAGCAGAAGACATCACCTTTACAAAGGGAGTCAAGGCCCTTAGACAGTAAGTTCTGAAAGTTCTGAACCTCTTCTCTCTTATCTTCTTCAGCCTCTCCTGGCAGCAGTTATGGCCCCTCTCTCCTGTCTCTCTCGTCTTCAGCATCTGCTCTGACAGTGCTTTTTTTCCCTTGGCATATAAGCATCAAGTCCAGACTATCAATAACCTTACCTGAGACTTTATGCTTTTCTGGTTGATGTTTTATTTTACAATGAAATCTATTTCCTTTAAAATAAAAAAATATAGGTTATTTATGGAAATGAAATATGAAAGGGAGGAGTGAAAAAGTTGGCTTAAAGCTCAACATTCAGAAAACGAAGATCGTGGCATCTGGTCCCATCACTTCATGGAAAGTAGATGGGGAAACAGTGGAAACAGTGGCTGGCTTTATTTTGGGGGGGCTCTAAAATCACTGTGGATGGTGATTGCAGCCATGAAATTAAAANTGCAAGGAGATCCAACCAGTCCATTCTGAAGGAGATCAGCCCTGGGATTTCTTTGGAAGGAATGATGCTAAAGCTGAAACTCCAGTACTCTGGCCACCTCATGCGAAGAGTTGACTCATTGGAAAAGACTCTGATGCTGGGAGGGATTGGGGGCAGAGGAGAAGGGGACGACCGAGGATGAGATGGCTGGATGGCATCACGGACTCGATGGACACGAGTCTGAGTGAACTCCGGGAGTTGGTGATGGACAGGGAGGCCTGGCTTGCTGCGATTCATGGGGTCGCAAAGAGTCGGACACGACTGAGCAACTGAACTGAACTGAACTGAATATTCGTAAACAGGCGTAAACAAAACATTCTGGTTTACTCTCCCCATTTTCCCCTACCTAGAAGCAACCACTTTCAAACCTTGTATCTGGTACTTTATTAATTACCTCTTTTCATATATCTAAGTAACATACAGTGGCTACTTGATTTGTTACTTAATAGCATTATGCACTGATATATTTTTTTAAGCCACACTGTGAGGCTTGTGGGATCTTAGTTCCCCGACTAGGGATCAACCCTGGCCCCCTCCATTGGGAGCTTGGACTCTTAAACCACTGGACCAGCAGGGAAGCCCCGAGGCACTGATTTCTAAAATAGACAAAACGGCTCAGTTGTTTTACATCTGCCTTCTCCTTCCCCCATTTCCTCCATATAGTTATATATAACAATTTTGGTTAAAGGACTACTCAGAATTTACATTATTTTGACTATGCAAATAATATTCATAGATGAGTCACTATGACCCTTACTAATGGACCCCAGGCTCTTCTCCAGCTGTCTGGATCTCATCTGAACGCATTCGTCAGTCTCACTTTCTCGCAGACATCTTCCTTTGAGCCTCCTGCTGGTGCCTGTCTAGCCTCCTTGCCCTTTCCTCCTTGATCTCCCTTCATGCTCATCCTGGGAATTCAGACTCCTGACTTCTTCTCTACATTGAATCCTACTGAACTTTTTGGATCCTTTTTTGAAATGTCCCATTTATTTCTTTCATTTGTGGATTATTTTTAGCTGCGCTGGGTCTTCGCTGCTGGGCAAGGGGCTTTTTCTAGTTGTGGTACACAGGCTTCTCGTTGCAGTGGCTTCTGTTGCGATAGGATACAGGCTCTAGGGCATGTGGGCTCAGAAGTTGTGGCTCGTGGCGTCTGAAGTGTGGTCTCAGTAGCTGTGGTGCACGGGGGGTCCAGTTGCCTTGCAGCATGTGGGATCTTCCCAGACCAGGGATTGAACCTGTGCCCCTTGTATTGGCAGGCGGATTCTTAACCAGTAGACCACCAAGGAAGCCTGGATCCTATTTCCCATATTCCACTGGACTTCCCTCTTGGTGTCCTCTTTGCTTCGGTGGACCAAAGCCCCCAGTTTTCTTTGAGAGAGTTATTCTAGTCCAACCAGCCAACCACCAGCATGACCTTATTGGCCTGTGGCAGCGAAGGAGATCACAGACCGAAGAAAATGTGAGGCATTTCATGAAATGTGTGCTCCAGGATTGGGGGCAAGGGTGAACCTTAGATGACATTTAAATGAAGCAGTGTTCTTGGAGGTTCAAAGGAAATAGGAATCTGTCTAAAGAGGTTAGTACCCGTCTGGAGTCTGAAGTCAACACTGATGTAGAATGATATGTCCAGAAACCCCTTATCTACAGCTCTGCACCTGGGCTGTAGCAATCAGTGCTGCTCCTCTGTCTCAGGGTGACTTGGATCCTCCAGGCAAAAGGAGAATGACTCATTCTTACTGATATGCTTTCCAACAGCAATGTTTCTTATAGTTTATGATTTTAGAGAACAGGGTTTCTCAGTGCATAAGAAAGCAATAGTCACAGAAAGGGGTTGTTATGAACGTCTCTGCTACATAGCTTGGGGAAAACAGTGTTTCTTGTTAACTTTGCTGGCTTTCTGTGTCTCTTATCCCAGCCTGATGAATGGGAGGGTGGACTGACTCTCTCAGTCACAGCTACATTTTAGTTTCTCAGGGTATGTGGGAGACAATATTTTTGAGACTTTCTGGGGAGCTGTTAACTGTAAGGTTCTCTGTAGGATGATCTAGCCAGGTCTTTTCTTGAGGGAACCCGCAAATGTCAGTATCTTTAGATCAGATTCTCCAAAGCAAATCTATTCCAGTCTCCTACTTGGAGACAATAGTCCTGATTGCCAGTGTTCTGGGTCCTGAGCTGGGGGGATAGGCTGGGGTTCTCAGAATACAGGATGTAAATGTCCTCTCAGTCCTCTCTGGAGCGTGACCCTCCAGGTCTCCACTGTGGTTGAGGAGAGGCAGGCAAATTGCTGTGTGGACCTGGGATACACCCCTCCTCAAACAGAGTTTCAAATAGTTCTGCTGTTTCTCATCCCACATTTATCAGCCACTTTCAGAGGTATCTGGTGTTGCTGACTCCTGATAATCAGGGGCTTCTTCATCTGCAGTGTTATCAGTTTGTTTTTTCAGCTTTGCCCGCTGACTTAGAATTCGGTTTTCTTTGATCTGTCTAATCAGTCACACATTTTTATCAGCTCTTTTAGCATCCAATGCTGTGGTCTTTTCCAGTCTCCTTGTCTTTGGGAGCTTCTTTCTTAAAACAACAACAACAAAAAAAAACTCTTTACTGTCATTTCAGTAGATTTCAGTAAGGAAAAAAAAATAAAGAGCATATTCAATGTGCCCTCTATACCCAAACATCTATCTTGTTTTAAAACCACATAAATTGGATATTATCATTATTTTCATATATAAGCAGTGTTGATTTAACTTTATTCATGAGTTTACTAATTTTTTTCCACACTAATTCTTGCTTTACAGATCTTCTTTCTGGGATAATTTTTATTCTTCCAGGAGTAAATCCAGTAAAAAGTTCTTTCTGTTGACGTAAAATGTCTTTGTTTCACCCTCACACATTCCAAGAAGTTTGGACTTTATCATGCAGGCAATTGGAGAGAGTGAAGAATTTTAGGCATTTGAGTATGATTAGTTTAATTTGGGGCGGGGCAAGGATGAGGAATCTGTTGAAAACACCCAGGCTAGGTATAATGGTGGCTGGAACAAGGGTGGTGATGGTGGGCTTGAGGGGGGATTCTGAGAGATATTAAGGAGGTGGAATTGAAAAGCTTTGGTCATGACAGGGGATAAGAAAGAGGGATGAGGAAAAGACAATTCTCAGGCTTCTCTGTAGGGGGTTAGTGGTGGTAACTTTCCCTGAGATGCAAATCCAGGAACAAGAGAATGTTTGGTAGAAAGCAGTGAATTTGGTTCTCATTATGGGGCCTTGGAAGTGTCTGGTATTTTTGGTGACACCCTAGAATTCAGGTGGAAGATCTGAGTGAGAGATGCAGAGTTATTAGGCCAAGGTGATAAATGTTTGTGGACAAAGTCACTCAGGGAGAGGGTTTGGATTGGAGAGGGAGTGTTAGGGTAAGGGGTGTGAGGGCCTCTAATTTCTGAAGAGTAAGTCCACCTGAATGAGCGTGTTGTTGAGTTGGGGAGGATGAGGCTGAGGAGACTTTTTTTTTTAAAAATTGTTTGTTTCTTCATTCCTGGCTGTGTTGGGTCTTTGTTGCGGCACAGGCTGTCTCTAGTCGTGGAGAGTGCGGGTCACTCCGTAGCTGTGGCTCGAGGGCTTCTCACTGGGGCGGCCTCTCCTGTTGCAGGGCACGGGCTTTTGGGCATGGGCTCAGTGGCTGTGGTGCACAGGCTTAGTTGCTCTGCGGCACATGGGATCTTCCCAGATCAGGGATCGAACCAGTGTCTCCTGCACTGGCAGGCAAATTCTTTACCACTGAGCTGCCAGGGAAGCCCCTGAGGGGACTTTTGGTTGGACTCTGTATATGCACATATATGGCAGTTTCAGTGGCTCAGTTTTCCCTTAGGTTGCAACAATTTAAAATAAACCACAGGAAAGCTTTTCCCTCTTTGTTACCACAGTCCCACCTACCCTTTAGCAAGACAGCTGCCTGGGAAATAAGATAAATTTAAGTTCCAGGTAACAATAATAAGCCACCAATAGCACTGGGATCAAACAACTGTGAGGACTGGATTGGTCAGGGTTCTGTACAGTAGAGAAAATCTAGCCTAGGTATTTTGAGGAGAAAGGAATTTATCGAATTAGATTTTTACCAAGTTATTAGAAGTAAAGTAGGAGAGGGCTCTACTCTGGGCTTCCAGGAATAATTCTCAGAACATGTCAGAACCAGTCTGTTGGGGAGGCTGCTATATATTCCATGATCAGAAAGCTGGGAGGCTATCAGAAGATTTATTGGAACTATCCGGTCCAAGAATACAATACTGGGACTTTCCTGGTGGTGCGGTGGCAAGGACTCTGCACTCCCACTGCCAGGGGCATGGGTTTGTCCCCTGGTTGGGGAACTAAGATCCCCAGCATAGCCCCTTACCCTGAAAAAGAAAGTACCATTTATTTAGTTATTTTTTTAGTACCACTTATGAAAAAAAAAAAGAACACAATACTACTCCATTGCAATTCAGTGGGGGGGAGGATGATCTTTTCAATAAATGGTGTGTATCCACATGGAGGAAAAATGGAACTTTTTTTTTTTAATTAAAAAAATTTTTTTTTACTTTACAATACTGTATTGGTTTTGCCATACATTGACATGAATCCACCACAGGTGTACATGAGTTCCCAACCCTGAACCCCCCTCCCACCACCCTGAAACTTTGATTCTTAACCTTATACCACATATAAACATTAATTTACAATAGGTCTGTGGTTGAGACAGTAAACAATCTGCTGTGATGCAGGAGACTTGGGTTCGATCCCTGGGTTGGGGAGCTACCCTACAGAATGGAAGGGCAACTCACTCCAGGGGATTTCACGGCAGACGAGCCTGGTCGGGGGTCGAAAAGAGTCAGATACCACTGAGTGACTAACACTCATGAACTTAAAAGTAAAACTAGCCTGCTAGGGAAAAATTTTTTTTCTTGACCTTAAACAGGAGGTGGAAAACACTAACCTAAAAGAAAGGTTGATAAACTGAGCTTTATTAAAATTTTAAAAGTTCTGGGAATTCCCTGGTGGCCCATGCTTAGGACTCTGACCTTTCACTGCCATGGCTCAGGTAAAAATCGCTGCTTGGGGAACTAAGATCCCACAAACCATGTGGAGCAGCCCCCCAAAAAGAAACTTCCTGGATGAACTTGGAAGACGTTCTGCTCAGTGACAGGAGCCAAACATGAAAGGTCATATATTGCATGATTCCATTTGTGTGAAATATCTAGATAGTTAAATCCACAGAAACGGAACAGAGGCTGGTGGTTGCCAAGAGCTGAGAGGGTGGGGCAAGAGAGCAACTGATCGATGGGTATGGAGCTTCCTTCTGGGGTGATGAAAATGTTTTAGAACTAGATAGCTGTGGTGGTTACACAACAATATGAATATGCCACTCAATTGTTCACTTTAAAATGTTAATTTTATAATATGTGAATTTTACCACAAAAAATTAAAACTTTATGTTCACCAAAAAAAATCATTAAGAAAGGCAGACTTTGCTGGTGGTCTAGTGGTTAAGAGCCTGCCTGCCAGTGTAGGGGATACAGGTTCAGTCTTTGGCCTGGGAAGATCCCAAATGCCTTGGGACAACTAAGCCCATGCCCACTACTGCTGAGCCCATGCTCTATCTAGAACCTGTGCTCCGCAGCAAGAAAAGCACTGCAATGAGAGCCCCAGCACGGCAACAAGGCGGTAGCCCCTCATCGCTGAGGCTGGAGAAAGCTTGAGCACACCAATCTGGACCCAGCACAGCCAAAAAGAAAGAAAGAAAATAGAAAGGCAAGCTACAGCCAGGAAGAAAAATCTGGAACTAACATTCTCTCTCTCTCTCTCTCTCTCTTTTTTTAAATATTTGAACTACTTTATTCTGATTCTAAACAAAAAGGAGTGAGAACAACAAGACTCTGAGCTTTAGGACTGTAACAAACAAGATTCCACCTCTCAACATTATGATGTGACTATAGCAGTTGTTTTTAAAACTTAATATATATATATATATATATATTGTTTCTTGGCCGCACTGGGCATTTGTGGCTGTGAGGTGGCTTCCTCTAACTGTGGGGGGCAGGGCTGCCCTTCGCTGCGGTGTTGGGCTTCTTGCGGTGGCTTCTCCTGATGTGGAGCACAGCCTCTAGAGCATGGGCTCGGTGCATGGGCTCAGTAATCCCGAAGCATGTGGGATCTTCCCGGACTAGGGATTGAAACTGTGTCCCCTGCTCTGGCAGGTGGGTTTTTATCCATTGCGCCACCAAGGAAGTCCTACGACAGTCTCATATTTGAAACTCAAGGAAGAAATAACTGTGTTCCACAGCACCTAAACATACAGGTCCAAAAATGAAGGTATATTTTTTTACCTGCCACATTCACTCCGAAGCCCATCCATCTCCTTCAGCATTGAAAGATTAAGCAATTGTTCTGCTTAGCTATATAATAAAGTGGCAAACTTGCTGTACCACTGACAGCACAGAACAGTGGCCTGTAAAACTGGACTTCTGATGCTGGACCCCAACTTCACTTTCTCACAGGTCATCATCTTCATCTGGGAGAGCAGTCGTCTGAGCAACCTCTAGATCATGCTCATACTGCACCTCTGGTGGTGCAAGAGCAAGCATGGCAACAAATACCAACTTAGGGTCTCCAATCAGTACCTACATACTTCTCAAATTCACCAGTCAGATGTCGGTTCTTGAATGTAGCTCTCCAGTACCATCATCAAAAACCAGTACAAGTTTGAACTGAACCTGCGGTTCTTCTTGGGCAGCCATCATGATGTTACTTCCCAAAGAGTTTCTGCCAGTCTGACTGAAGGCTGAAAAGATGGCAGAAGTGCAATTCAAATCTGAAATTAACATCCTTGGCAAGGACTTGTGTCCAGAATATATAAAAAAACTACAAATCAAAAAGCAAGACAAGATAAAACAAAAACAAACAAAATAGACCTCCCTGGCAGTCCAGTAGTTAAGACTGAACGCTTCTACTGCAGAGGGGCGTGGGTTCCATCCCTGGTGGGTTCGGGGAACTAAGATCCCACATGACACGTGACATGGCCCAAAACAAAGACATGAACAGACTAACAATTAATCCTAGACAAAGCGCTTTACAAAAGAGATGATACAAATGGTCAATAAGAGTAATGAAAAGGTGCTTAACATTTTTCAACAGTGTAATACAAATGAAAACCACAATGAAATACCACAATGTATCCACCAGAAAACACTTACTTCTGTTTTATTGACTATACCAAAGGCTTTGACTGTGTGAATCACAACAAACTGTGGAAAGTTGTTAAAGAGATGGGAATACCAGACCACTTTACCTGCTTCCGGAGAAATCTGTATGCAGATCAAGAAGCAACAGTTAGAAATGGACATGGAATAACTGACTAGTTCCAAATCGGGAAAGGAGTACATCAAGGCTGTATATTGTCACTCTACTTACTTAACTTCTATGCAGAGTACATCATGAGAAATTCCAGGCTGGATGAAGCACAAGCTGAAATCAAGACTGCTGATAGGATTATCAGTAACCTCAGATATACAGATGACACCACCCTTATGGCAGAAAGCGAAGAACTAAAAAGCCTCTTGATGAAAGTGAAAGAGGAGATTGAAAAGCTGGCTTAAAACTCAACATCCAAGAAACGAAGATCACGGTGTCTGGTCCATCACTTCATGGCAAATAGGTGGGGAAACAATGGAAACAGTGTGAGACTTCATTTTCTTGGGCTCCAAAATCACTACAGATGGTGAGTGTAGCCATGAAATTAAAAGACACTTGCTCCTTTGAAGAAAAACTATGAGAAACCTAGATAGCATATTAAAAAGCTGAGACATTACTTTGCTGACAAAGGTCTGTCTAGTCAAAGCTATGGTTTTTTCAGTAGTCATGTATGGATGTGAGAGTTGGACCATAAAGAAAGCTGAGTGCCAAAGAACTGATGCTTTTGAACTGTGGTGTTGGAGAAGACTCTTGAGACTCCCTTGGACTGCGTGGAGATCCAACCAGTCCATCCTAAAGGAAATCAGTCCTGAATATTCATTGGAAGGACTGGTGCTGAAGCTGAAGCTCCAATCCTTTGGCCACCTGATGCCAAGAGCCCACTCATTGGAAAAGTCCCTGATGCGGGGAAAGATTGAAGGCAGGAAGAGAAGGGGACGACAGAGGCTGAGATGATTGGATGGCATCATCAACTCAATGCACATGAGTTTGAGTAAACTCCCGGAGATAGTGAAGGACAGAAAAGCCTGGTGTGCTGCAGTCCATGTGGTCACAAGGAGTGGGACCTGGCTTAGTGACTGAACAACAAAAATAGTACCAGTATATGAGTCGTAATTATGGTTCCATGGGCTTTCCTGATGGCTCAAGTGATAAAGAATCTGCCTGGAATGCAGGAGACTTGGGTTCAGTCCCTGGATTGGGAAGATCCGCTGGAGGTGGGCCTGGCAACCCACTCCAGTATTTTTGCCTGGTGAATCCCTTGGACAGAGGAGCTGGCAGACTACAGTCCATGGGGTTTGCAAAGAGTTGGACAGGACTGAGCAACTAAGCACAGCAGCACAGGAAGACTCAGAGGAGAGGAGAATGGAAGGCCAGTGGACAGTCCCAAACATTCACATACATCCAGTATGCGATTCTAGTTAGTTTGTTCGGAAGTGGACGGGGAGCTGTGAGTTGGAACAACTGCAGGCAACCTTGAGAAAGTCAGAGCTGGAGAGGGGGTTCCTAATCCCATTTGCCATGGCTTTACAAAGCACTTTGACATTCTAAACCGTTAAAATCATCACAGAAACCATGTCAGGTGGGCATTATAATCCCAATTTTATCCATGAGAAAATTTGGTTGAGGAGGTTGAGCAACTTGCCCGATGGAACCATTTGACAAATGGTGGCCCGATACTCCCATCCGGAGGTTCTGATTCACACTTCAATACAATCGCTATTATCCACTCTCTCAGGGAGCGCCATAGTGTCCTGGGTCCGGGAGTTTTGTAAAGCACAACAGAAACATCTTAAGGTTTCCAGCGGCTGTGTGCAAGGCGGAATAGGTAGGCTTGCTAGCCGGCTGGGGTATGCATGAGGTGGTATACTGGACTGGCAAACGAGTTCAGCGAGCGCTTGCTGACTTGCTGTTGTTTAGTCGCAAAGTCGGGTCTGACTCTGGGAACTCGCCACCTCCACCTCCCCCGGCCCCCCTGCCCGGCCCCCNTTTTTTTTTAATGCATACTGGGCATGTCAGCAAATTTCTTGATTACCTTAAGCCTACTTTGGATAACATGCTTTTAATGAATAACATAGTTAAGAGTCAGTTCCCATAATTTGATCCGTAACAAAAAATGAATATATAAAAGAGCAAACTTCAGTAATTCATTTAAACTCATTTCTTTTTGTAAACTAATCTATTTACATAATATTTAAATATAGTTGGTGCCTAAATATCTGTTCTATCAATTTTAAAGCCTCCTGCTATCTTTTACTGCCCAGATTCTTCAGTAGCCATCATTTCCATCCATTTGAAAGTTCTAGAAATGCTGAATGTCTGAAGGGAACTGGTCAATCTTTATTCTCCCAGGAAGCTCCTTCACTTCAGTTCAGTTGCTCAGTCGTGTCCAACTCTTTGTGACCCCATGAATCACAGCATGCCAGGCCTTCCTATCCATAACCAACTCCCGGAGTTCACTCAAACTCATGTCCATCGAGTCGGTGATGCCATCCAGCCATTTCATCCTCTNAGCCCCTAGCAGGGTAAACGTGGAGGGAGGGTCGGGGTCCCCAACTCCTGGCGCCCCTGGCCCAAGAGGCGTCCGAAGCGCGGCCCGGGGACTGGAAGCTGCGGGATGTCGCGACCTAAAATGGTGTCCGTGTCCGGGGGTGGGGGCGGGGGAACTGGGCCAGGCCGGAGCGGAGCCTGCACCCCGCCTGGGCGCGGGTCAGCGTCCGGGCCCGGACGGGACTCAGGCTCGAGCCCCGGGCCGCGACGCGCCTTCCGATTCCTCTCCGGTCTCGAGAGAGCCTCAGGAGTCCGCGGGGGCAGGAGGCTGCGCTGCGCAGGGAGGGAGGGAAGGAGGTCGGAGTTGGGACGGACCCCGGCTGGAGAGCTGCGAGTCAGGCAGAGACTGTCCCCTCCCCACTCTCTTTCCACGCCTCCCCTACTCCCGTATAGTCCTGGGCCGGGAGGTGCGGCGCGGCAGCTCCCTAAGGGCCTGGCCTGGCGGAGGCCCGTCCTTCCCTTTGCACGCGGGTGAGAACTAGAGAAGGGCGGCGCGCCTCAGTTTCCCCTCTGACTTATCCCATATACACTCCGCCCCCTCCCCGCAACCCTGGACATGCTCCCCGCGCAGGTCCTCGGCAGATGGCAGAGACTTAATTCAGCCCGTTGCCCAGCTTGGCGGCAGCCTAATCGCCCCCGGCCGCCGGCCCCTCTCCCTCCTCTGCGCAGCAGGCCCCGGGCCAGGGAAGGGGACACGGGGCCCCCACCCGACCCAAGCCAGTTCACCCTCTTCCTGTTCAACCCCTTCCTTTGGCTTTTGGGGAAGAACGGAGGGAAGGAGGGGGGCTGGAGCCCAAAAGACTGGGCGCAGCAGCCGCAGAAAGGCCTGGACTGTGGGGCGGGGGAAGCCTCTACGGCCTTGAGCTCCGCTGCTTGATCAACTGTCTGTTCCTGACTATCCAGTGACCTCTAAGTCACTTGCACGTCAAAGTGGGAGTTGCTTGGGGGAGGCAAGTTCGTAGGTGTATGCGCATAGCCTCCATTGATCTGTGCTCCACCAGCCCACTTTTTTGAGCGCCCAAGCGGAAGGTGGCTCCGGCCTCTCAGGGTGGGAAGGGCGCCGGGGCAGGGGAGGGCTGCAGCCATCCAGCAGGGCAGCCGCAAGGGTGGAGGGCTTTGTTTAAACCCAGAGCCTGCAGAATTAAGTAGAGGGGGGTGAAGGGAGGACTCCCCTTTCTTCCTCTAGTTGGTACCCTCTCCCTCCACCCCCACCTGGGTCCCAGCAATGCCAGCTGCCACCTGCTGGGACTCTCTCCAGTTACAGTCTAAAGGCTGGAAGGAGGTGAGAGAATTGGCCTGGGAAACGGCTTGCATCCTGGGCAGGGAATGTGGAAGGAAAGAGACTTCTTCAGTTGCTTCTTCCTAGATACAGAAACACTGTGGGGAGAGAGGTAGGGAACAGGCCTGGGTCCCCCGCAGGCTCTCAGCCGACCTTGTTGGTTTAGTACTGCTTTAGTCTCTTGGGATTTTTTATTTTTTCTTGTACTGGGACAGGTGGGGGTTGGGTGAGCCTTCCTGGGCCACTGTTGCCAAGGGAAAATGAAAAGAGTGAGGAGTGTGAGTTGGGGAATAACCTGAGGTGAGGAGCTCAGAGGAAAGATGAGAGGGGTGAGGAGCCTGACTTTTCCCCATTGTGGCAGCTGTGCTGGATAAGCTCATACCCTGGAGTTTTAGTCCTGAGAGAGCAAGATGGGGAGGCGGGGGCGGGGAAGGCCAGGCACTCCTGGGAAGGTAGGTGAGGGAGCAGCAGGTGTTTGTGACAGCAGAGGCCTGGGCTGGGGCCCTTGTGACCAGGCTGCTGTCACGGTTTTCCGTTGCTTCTTCTCTTTGTCTCTTTCTGTTCCTGTGTCTTATTCTTTCCATTTTGGTCTCTCGGGCAACTTCCCTGAACCTACTTCTCCCTGTTAACCCAGCTAGATCTCCAAGTGCCAGTAATGACCCCAGGTGGCCCAGACTTGACCTTCCCTGACCCCTGACTCTCGTCTCTGACCCCAGCCCTAGATTTCGAGTGCTTGTTCTCTCCCAGCACCTTCTCGGCCTGGCATGTCCTTGTCCTGGCTGTAATAATTATTTTGTGGGTTCTGACTCTCAGGTTTAGGATTCATATCATGCTCAGAACAACCCTATGATAAACCAGTTACTTGCCCGCTGTTTCAGACAGCAAGAGTAAGGCAGTTGAGTAACTTGCTTATACAGCAGGCTGTTGATAAGGCTGGAACTGGAATCAATCCTTGCATCTTAGCTTAAGTTGCTGCCCTTTTGTGCATATGGCCTTTCAGATCCACGAAGAGTATGAATGAATCCCATGCTGCCATGAATGAGCTTTTAAACCTAGAGCATCATGTACATTCGCCTCCTTAATAGTCATATTGATTAGTTGATTGATTCTGTGCTGGGCACAGGAGGGGTTGTGGTGGTTTCAACCAGGACGCTCACAGAGCTCCCTCCGTCTCTACTGTTATCTCTCAGCTGTGTTTCTGAGAAGTCTCTTTTCCTTTGCTTTCTATGGATCTTTCTCTGGAATGTGCATGCTACCTTCCTTTCCAGTTTTAGGGTTTGTCAAAACAGGTGCCTCCACCAGCTCTCTAGGATTTGCACTGTGACGGAGGTGTACCCATCAGTGTGCATGGGCTTCTGAGAGGGAATGTATGTAGAGATCCTGAGGGAGGAGGTCCAAAGTTCCTGCTTTCAGACATCTCTGTTTCTCACTTTTAACCCTGTTCTCCTCAGGTCTGGGACCGATTGCCATGGGGGACATGAAGACCCCTGATTTTGATGACCTCCTTGCTGCCTTTGACATCCCTGACATTGATGCAAATGAAGCCATCCATTCTGGGCCAGAAGAAAATGAGGGGCCAGGAGGCTCCGGGAAGTCTGAACCCAGTGGAGGAGGTGAATCTGGAGAAGCAACAGCGGCTCCTGCTGGGGATGGCCCTGGGGGGCCCACCCAGGCCTCTGACCATAGCCTGCCACCGCCGGATGTCTCGGCAGTCAGCGTCATTGTCAAGAACACTGTGTGTCCTGAGCAGTCAGAGTCCCTGGCTGGGAGTTCAGGAGGGGAAGGGACCCGGGTGGGGGGAGTGACGAAGGAAGGCCCTCTGGGACCTCGTCTGATGCAGAATGGTTTTGGGGGCCCTGAGCCATCCCTTCCAGGAACCCCACGCTCTCCAGCTCCTCCTAGTGGGGGTACCTGGAAAGAAAAATCCCTGGAAGGCAAAGCTCCGCTGGATCTGTTTGCTCATTTTGGGCCTGAGCCAGGGGAGCACCCTGATCCTCTTCCTCCCTCTGCGCCCTCCCCACCTCGGGAAGGGGCCCTGACCCCACCTGCTTTCCCCACTCCCTTTGAGCTGACCCGGGAGAATGGCCCAGCCCTGCTGCCCCCCGCTTCTCCCCCACTGCTGGGGGCCTTGAAGCAGGAAAGCTGCAGCCCTCTTCATCCCCAGAGCCTCGCCCAGCCAGGCTCAGGAGCTAGCCCTGAGGCCACGGGAGTCCCTGCCAGTGCCTCCCCTTCCCAGGTGGCAGGGGTGTCCTTCTTCAAGAAGTCTCCAGGGCACCAGAGCCCTCTTGCCTCCCCTAAAGGGCCCAGCTGTCAGCCCCTGAAGGAAGAGGAGGATGAGGGACCAGTAGACAAGTCTTCCCCAGGAAGTCCCCAGAGTCCCTCCAGTGGAGCTGAGGCTGCGGACGAGGACAGCAATGACTCCCCTGCCTCCAGCTCCTCTCGGCCTCTCAAGGTGCGGATCAAGACCATTAAAACATCCTGCGGAAATATCACAAGGACCGTAACCCGGGTCCCCTCAGACCCTGATCCCCCTGCCCCCTTGGCTGAGGGGGGCTTCCTGGCGGAGGCTAACCTCCTGAAGTTGTCCCCGGCAACCCCAACCCCTGAGGGTCCAAAGGTGGTGAGTGTCCAACTGGGTGATGGCACGAGGCTGAAGGGCACTGTGCTGCCTGTGGCCACCATTCAGAATGCAAGTACTGCCATGCTGATGGCGGCCAGCGTGGCCCGCAAAGCGGTGGTTCTGCCTGGGGGCACTGCCACCAGCCCTAAGATGATGCCTAAGAATGTGCTGGGTCTGGTGCCCCAAGCCCTGCCCAAGGCTGAGGGGAGGACAGGGCTGGGGACAGGGGGGCAGAAGGTGAATGGCGCCTCGGTGGTAATGGTGCAGCCTTCTAAGCCGGCCACTGGGCCGGGGGCAGCAGGTGGCACAGTGATCTCACGGACCCAGTCCAGCCTGGTGGAGGCCTTCAACAAGATCCTCAACAGCAAGAACCTGCTGCCTGCCTACCGGCCGAACCTGAGTCCACCGGCTGAGGCTGGGCTGGCCCTGCCACCCACGGGCTACCGCTGCCTCGAGTGTGGGGATGCCTTCTCATTGGAGAAGAGCCTGGCGAGACACTATGACCGCCGGAGCATGCGCATTGAGGTCACCTGCAATCACTGCGCCCGCCGCCTGGTCTTCTTCAACAAGTGCAGCCTGCTTCTGCATGCCCGCGAGCACAAGGACAAGGGGCTCGTCATGCAGTGCTCACACCTGGTCATGAGGCCGGTGGCCCTGGACCAGATGGTGGGGCAGCCGGACATCACGCCCCTGCTGGCTGTCCCACCTGCCCTCGGACCTCCAGCCTTGCCCGCCTTGGGCAAGGGTGAAGGGGCCGTCACCACATCCGCCGTGACTGCAGTTGCCGCCGAGGCCCCCGTGCTGCCGCTCTCAACGGAGCCACCCACCACCCCTGCCACCTCGACCTACACGTGCTTCCGCTGCCTGGAGTGCAAGGAGCAGTGCCGCGACAAGGCTGGCATGGCTGCCCACTTCCAGCAGCTCGGGCCCCCCGCCCCTGGGGCCACCAGCAATGTGAGTTGCCTTTCACAGCCCCACCCTGGGAAGGGGACAGCCAGGTGCCCTGGGGACAGGGCCTCGGAAGATGTGGGGGCTTAGTTAGAAGGGATGGGGGACAGGGCCCTCACAGACTCACCTTGTTTTGACCCCCTCGACAGGTGTGCCCAACCTGCCCCATGATGCTCCCCAACCGCTGCAGCTTCAGCGCCCACCAGCGCATGCATAAGAACCGGCCTCCCCACGTCTGTCCTGAGTGTGGGGGCAACTTTCTGCAAGCCAATTTTCAGACCCATCTCCGGGAGGCCTGCCTACATTTCTCTCGCCGCGTAGGATACAGGTGCCTCCCACAGCTCCTCCCCATATGTCGACACTTTTCCTCCTGGACTTGATGGTCTCGTGGCTCCTGGGACCAGCCTTTTAGAAGGCGAGCCCATCTCTCCTGCTGAATCGCTCAGCCATGCTGTGTTGGCGAGTGCAGCCTGAGCTCCCTGCCTTTCCATCACTGCCCACGGAAGCGGGCGAGCCCCATGGAGTGGGCGAGCAGGGCCACCTCTGGAGCACCAGCTCTACCTCCGCAGGCCTCCCCTCCCGGGACTGGGTCCTGTGGCTCCTTCCTTCCTCCACTTGCTCATGTTCCACTGCCGATTAACTTCTCAGGCCACCTGGTCCCCGAGAATGAGTGTGGGGTTGGGGGAGGCTGCAGGGACGCCCCC
>SJYV01055753.1:0-13377 GCA_006410875.1 Neotragus pygmaeus
TACATGCAGTCTTCCCATTTAATAAATGTTATTTCTATCTTTCTTTTTCTTTTCATTACCAAACATTGGTGTCATCCTTGGTTTATTCTTTTTTTATATATACCATGCTCTCTCAGAAAATATTTATATATATTTACATATATATATTATATTATATATTTAATATATATAATGCTGGAGAAGCCTCTTGAGAGCCCCTTAAACAGCAAGGAGATCAAACTGGTCAATCCTAAAGGAAATCAACCCTGACTATTGGAAGGAATGATGCTGAAGCTCTAATACTTCACTACATGATGCAAAGAGCCGACTCACTGGAAAAGACCCTGATGCTGGGAAAGACAGAACAGGAGGAGAAGGGGGCAACAAAGGATGAGATGGTTGAATGGCATCACTGCCTCAATGGACATGAATTTGGGCAAACCCCGAGAGATAGTGAAGGACAGAGAAGCTGGGCATGCTGCATTCCATAGGGTCACAAGAGTTGGATGACTTCATAACCGAACAGTTATATTATATATGTATGTATATGTATACATACACACACATACACATAATCCTATCACCACTTCCCTGACTCAATATGACCATCATCTCTCATCTGACAATTATAATAGCCTCACTGTCTCTTTGTTTCTATTCTTGTCTCCTTAGGGTCTATTTACAAATGTGTGTCCAGAGCAATAATTTCAAATAGGCATGCTTGCATGCTAAGTTGCTTCAGTCTTGTCTGACTCTTTATGACCCTGTGGACTGTACCTCGTAAGGGTCTTCTGTCCAAGGGATTCTCCAGACAAGAATACTGGAATGGGTAACCTTGCCCTCCTCCAGGGTATCTTCCTGAACCAGGGATTGAACCAGAGTCTCTTTATGTCTCCTGCATTGGCAAGTGTGTTCTTTATCTCTAGCACCACCCGGGAAGCCCTCCTTTCAAATACAAATTGTATTAAATCACTCTAGCTCAGTACTCCTCCATCACTTCCACCTTCCCTGAGGGACCCTGAACCATCTGACCTCACCTTCCATGCTCCCTTCTTTCCTTAGTCCATTTTGTACACTGGCTTTTTTGCTATGCCTTCAATAAAACAGGCAGGCTCATGCTTCAGAGTCTTTACTTTTCCATGGAATTCGCTTCTTCCATGAATCTATATGTGTTATTCCCTCACTTTCTTTGGGGGTTTGCACATATTTTATCTTCCCCTCTGCCCTATTTAATACTGCACCTTCCTTCTGGCATCCTCCTCACTCCTCCTTGCTCTGTTTTATCCATAGCATTCAACACAAGGCTAGAGGTAGAGTACACTCACTCCAGGCTGTTCTTTAAAGACAAACACGTGAATCAGGTCTCAATGAGTAACCTGGAAATGCTAGTATTCAGATGTCTTCATTATTCCCAGGAAATTGCAACACTGAGAAGTTAATGCACTTTCCCTGGATCAGGTAGCCAATACATGGGCAGAGTTGTAATCCAAAGTTGGAGTCAGATTCAGAGGTCATTGATCTTGACCACTAATTAAACTGACTTATAATGTATAATCTATCTACAAGATACTATTTAATTCAAAAAAATATTGAAGCTCATTTTTATATATTTGAATTGGAAGGTGTGCATGAAATATTAAAGATTTTATAATTAGAGTAATGTGCAGTATTACTCTACAATTATAGATATAAATGTATATATATTTATATGTATTGTTGCGTTATAAAGAATATCTAAATGTTGATGTGTCAAGCAGTCAGCAGTGGTTATCTTTCAGGGTATGTCTCTTTCTTTTTATTATCAGATTTTTATAACCGTTACCAGATAAACCATCAACTATCAAAAGTTTTGAGCAGAGCATTGACATGATTAGAGTTCTGTTCCTGATAGATAAAACTACATTTATATCAATACCAGGCTTATAATCTTGGAATCTAAAGTATTTTTTTTCTCAGACTCTACATTTACTTTTTATTGTGCTCAATATCAGTATTTTTATTGAAAGATTGTTCAAAGTAATTTCCAGTATTTTTATTGAAATCAGCCTAAATATCTCTAGATCTGTCTAGACAATACAGGAAAAGTGAAAATTTAGCTTAAAATAGAAAATTGTTCACAATCACCAATTGAACTTGAAAAAATAAAGATGCCTGGACCATTTGAGCACACTTGACATCATATGTCCCCATTTCCATAATTTCCTGGATCACATGCAAACTTTTATTGTCTCTGTGTCTTCCCACAACTAATACTGGCATCACACTTCCTGGGGTGGAGAGCCCTACACACCACACCCCAATCTCCAAGGGGAAAAGTATCCCAGGAGTCTAACACATTCACTTGCTGAGCACTCTGTGCATCCCAATAGACTTCTCCAAGATCTCAGGTGACAGTTTTCTATTCCATATGATTACTGATCACATAGGTGAGGTTGGAGTCAGGATAACTCAGAGGCCAGCTCACAGGGAGAGTCCAGGATGGGCCTAGCCCCCATTTCACTTTCTGCTCCAATTCCCTGGGGAAGCACTTGCTCACCCAGGTCACCTTCAGGTCCTCCGTGACCCCTGTGGCCCTGCACTCCAGGGTCGTTTTGCACCAGCCTGGTGTAATGGATGGTTAGTTGGCCAAGACTTGGAGAGAAAAAGAGTTTATTAGTGCATTTGTAGAGCACGCTACTCATCCATTATGTAGTTTCTGGGAAGCCAGGTGGGATGAAACTGCATTTCACAGCCAAAAAATTGAAGCTTCGAGAGGTATAATTGCTTGCTAAAATCAAATAATAAGAAAGTGATAAGAAATCTCTTTTTTAAGAGAATGAGAGCCAGACAGAGTCTCTCAGTTTCTTCCACCATCCATATCCCCTGCCTGTACCACACAGCTTAATTCACACCAAGTGTTCTTTACATACATCATCAGATCCTTCACAAAGCCTATAACCCTTGGAGGGTATAATCAAATCTATTTTTATATATATATATTTATTTATTTTAATTGGAGAAGAAAATGGCAACCCACTCCAGTATTCTTGCCTGGCGAATTCTGTGGACAGAGGAGCCTGGTGGGCTGCCGTCTGTGGTGTTGCATAGAGTCGGACACGATTGAAGTGACTTAGCATGCATGATGCATTGGAGAAGGAAATGGCAACCCACTACAGTATCTTGCCTGGAGAACCCNAAATGGCAACCCACTCCAGTATTCTTGCCTGGCGAATTCTGTGGACAGAGGAGCCTGGTGGGCTGCCGTCTGTGGTGTTGCATAGAGTCGGACACGATTGAAGTGACTTAGCATGCATGATGCATTGGAGAAGGAAATGGCAACCCACTACAGTATCTTGCCTGGAGAACCCTAGGCACAGAGGAACCTGGTGGGCCGCCGTCTATGGGGTCACACAGAGTCAGACATGACTGAAGTGACTTAGCAGCAGCAATTGGAGGTTAATTACTTTACAATATTGTATTGGTTTTGCCATACATCAACATGAATCTGCCACAGGTATACACATGTTCCCCATCCTGAACTCCCATCCCTCCTCACTCCCCGTACCATCCCTCTGGGTCATCTCAGTGCACCAGCCCCAAGCATCCGGTATCATGCATCAAACCTGGACTGGGGATTCGTTTCATATATGATATTATACATGTTTCAATGCCATTCTCCCAAATCATCCCACCCTCACCCTCTCCCACAGAGTCCAAAAGACTGTTCTATACATCTGTCTCCTTTGCTGTCTCGCATACAAATCTTTTGAGATAAAACTCTAGAAGTAGAGTTTTGCAAAGAGATCTGAAATTGTTTCGCAAAGAAATCTGAAAACTGGTTTTCAAACTCAATTTCTCACCTATCCTAAGACACACACAAAAAAGAATTTGGTGGTAAGAGAATTTCTTTGGGTGAGCCCTACTGGGAGTCCACTGCCAATGTTGCCCATTTTAATCTCACTGATCTATTCTTTTAGTCTCTGTTTCATTTATTTCTACTCTGATCTTTGTGATTTCTTCTCTTGACATAATTTTGGATTTTGTTTGTTCTATATCTAACTAGCATATTCCTTACCTCACTTTTCTTTTCTTTTTTTGGTTTGCTTTCAGGGAAAACACTTAAGATTTACTCTCACAGCAGATTTCAAGTAACTGCAACTAAAAGTTTGCACCTTTGCAATCAGATATTGACATTTTGTGGAATGTCCTACGTTTGTGATTTGTATGATGGTTCTTTCACAACCAGACTGCAGTTAAAAGGTTTTTGAAGGAAGATCACAGAAGGGATGTGCTATTTTCATTATCTCAACCATTAACGTGACACGACTTGACCTTGACCATGACCTTCTGCCTGAGATAGTACCTTGTAACAATCTTTTTTCTTTCTTTGAGTTGTTATCTCCATTTCTGAGATCTTTTCTTAATTTTCAGATTATTCCTTTCTTGTGCTGTTGGGCAAGGGTGTGTATTTTTCTAGGAAGGCATTTCTGTACTTCCATCAGAACTTCCAAAGGGAAGGAGCTTGAACTAAGTTCCAGGAGAAGACCAGGAAGGAAGCTGTAGTCTGCTGCTACTTGTGGTTCAGAAGAGGGGAAGGATGGTGTTCTGCATGTCAAAAATCTCACACACAGTGCTTTCTATATAACATTTTTGAATTTGATGTACAACTTTAAATCAATGCTACATAGTCCTACATAAAATATTAAGGTATTAAAATATCTATACAATTATAGACTTCATGAAAGGCAGTAGCTACTATTAATTGTAAGAAACAAGAGAGGTTACCCCTGAGGAGAGGGACTGTGGGAATCAAAGGCGAAAAAGATGCTCTTTCTATAAACAGTGGATTAAACTTTTAATCATATGTATATTATCACACGATCTTTATGGCACAATTTGTTTTCTTTGTGTCACTTTTTAAAATTAAACTAATAAATGTTAGATTGTTTTTAAGTAAGTGACATTTGTTGACTATTTATATTAGGCACATGGTTCACTTAACCCTTACAATAAATGGATGAAGTCTGTCATGTTAATATCCTCATTAGGATCATGAGAAATCTGAGGTGCACTGAGGCTGAATAAACTGACCAGGCTCACACCATGGGGAAGAAGGTCAGACTCACAACCCCAGCAGACAGGTGCTCAGTTGTGAGTGCTCAGGATGAGAATGTGGCAGTAAAGGACCTACAGGTTCCAAAGCACTGCCCATCATTCATCTCAGGCTGTCTCCAAAATGACCTGTGAGGAAATGGTGATTAATCTCCACTCTACAGAAAAGAAAACCAGCTCTCAGAGAGGAGGAAGTGATCATGGAAAAGGTAACAGAGATCTGACATGGGAGCTGGACTTGCTGTTGATGTGGGGTCTTCTCTTAGTCTTTCAAATCAGGTGACCTTCCAGGGACCAGAATAGTTTCTCCAGGATTGCGTATTTCCCCATGAATGAATTGTAAACCCTGTGAAGTCTTTTCCATTTGTGTCCTCAGGCTTCCCACAGGCCCTTCAGAGAGTGGGTGCTGAATAAACATTTGCTAGATGTTAGGATGGCTCAACTTCCACCTGAAACAGAGAGTTCCTATACTACATATCACTGAAGGTAAGGGCCTTCCTTGGTCTCTGAGCTAACCTTTCCCCAGAAGATATTCCATATTCCAGTCAGTGCTCAAAGTTGCAAGCCTGATTGAACTCTGCTCCTCAGCCTGCCAACCACCCAGTTCCCAGCGGCCCTTACACCCAAGGCTGCCTCCTCCCATTACCCCTGACCTAACCCGGTGAGGACCAACGTCCCCCTGAACCAGTACAGCTGAGACACAGGACCTGTGCAGGTTCAGGATGGGGGACAGTGACTGTGGGTGACACGCCAGGAGTTTATCTCCAAACATTCCATGGACTTAGTGAGCACTGGTTGACTGTTGTTCACATCTTCTAGACAGCCAGGAAAGGAACTGAGCAAAAATGGCCCTGGAGCTCAGTCTAGATATTCTGGCCACCATCCCAAATAACATTAGGTGTTTCTCCTTCTCCCAGAAGAGTCTGTAACCAAACTCAACTTCCAGTGAGATCCTTAGCTCTATCCCTGGACCAGAGGACTTAAAAATGTCCCACTTCTTCAAGTCCATGGTGCTGGGATGCCTGCAACCAGAAAACCCTTAAAAATTACTGACACCTAACCTGGACTCTTACTGCCTGTCCCCTCACTGTCAAGGCTGCTCTCACTCCTTGTCCTGTAAGCAGTGAGAATACCCCAGGAGCAGGATCCTTCTTCTGAACACAGCCCCACTCTGTGCATCCAGCAAATGGTTGAGGTCTGACCAGTCCTTTCTATGGATGTTGAGAGAGCCAGGATCACATTCCCCTTCTCTTCTTGCCAACCTCTCTTGGTAACTTTTCTTCATAAAGCCAGTTCCTTAACCGTATGAATTTTCAGGAATTCTACCTTCGACTGGTATACATCAATGGTATACATTCCAGTCTTGTGCTGGAAGTCAACAGTGAGTCATTAAAATGATTTTTTTTTTAGGGAATCAAAGGCAATGGGGCTGTTTCTTCAGGCCCCACACTGCCTGCAGCATCCCTACCCAGCCAGGGAGCATCCCTGCTTCCCAACAATGCCTGGTGCCTGTTACTATACATTCCACTTTCCAGCTTTCTTTCTCTTGCCTCAGTATCTCTGGGAGAAAAAAAAATGTTCAAAAAGTCTAAGGATTCTCTTCCTCTTAAATATAAATTCAATCATTTCCATTCGTAGTGTAAAGATCCACCTACTGAAAAGTGAAGCAGCACCCTCTTATCAATGAAGGATGATAATAAAGAATGAGGAGTGGGAGACAGAGGGGTGGGTTCTACCAGGGCAGCTTTGTCCTGTTCATGGAGGAAAATTCTAAGGAACTCTCAGGCTGGGAGCTGTGTGAATAGTAGAGAATAAAATGCTGAGACTGCTCTGGTGGCCCAGAGGACAAAACTCAATTTCAGGGTGCTGGAAAGAACTGCTGGTGCCAGGATGTGAAGCAGATCAGTACTGAGAATGGGAGCAAAGAGAATCCTCCTTCAACATGAAGTTGGGCCCATATCAAAGAGGGAGGGTAAGAATGAAACTGTAGTAAGTCCCCACTGTGTTCAGGGCACTGTGCCAGGATCTTATATACCTTCTCCCATGTTATCCCTATAACTCTAATTCTGCTACTAACTACCTGGTCTACACAAACGCATACACCTGGCTCCAAGGGACATGAGAAAAAAACTTTTGTAATGTTGGGTGAAGCCAGAGGAGAAAACACAAACTCTGTGCATTCATTGTGTGAGCCCCCAAACAAGCAATGGAAGTCTCCATGTTCATGGATGCCAACCAAGGGGGTCAAACTCTAGAGAAAAACAAGTACTTATCTCTGGGGATGGGGACCTTGTCATTGGAAAGAAACACACAGAGATTCCTAGGATGTAAGGGCGTTCCATCTAGTGACCTGTGGTGTTCTTTTTGACTGTTTCTTTATAATTCGTTAGGCTATTCTTTAATTGTTATGTTCTACCTCTGTTGTTTTTCACAATTAAGGTCTTTAGCAAAGAATACTATGAACAACTTTGAAGCATAAAATATTTACAATATTTTCGAGTTTTTTCCTTAGAGTTTATTCCCAGATATGAGTAATGAAGCAGATGGCATGAACAATTTATAGTTTTTGATACACATTACATTTGAATTTCCACCACTGCAAGTAAGTTCAAATGTGTGCCGAAATGTTTATTAACTGTTTATACTTTTATTTTCTGAACTGTCTATACATACCTTTGAATATTATTCATTTGGGTAGTCACTTCATGGTTGGTAAGCTGACTCAGAGTGATTTGAGGGCAATGAGGTGTCCATGAAGAGGAAGATACTAAAGATACCAACTGGTAGGGGTAACTGAGGGGACCAGCTGGTGTCCCTTCCCCAGGATGCAGATGCAGAGCCCTGAGAATCCTTTCCGTTTGGCCCCACCCATCCTGTGTCCACTGAAACCGCTCATAGGACAAGCCCTGGAGATGCAGAGTGAGCCGACTGCTTACCTGCCTGGGAGAAGTAGGGCCAGAGGGATAGCAGACAAATCAAAACAAGACAACAGAGACACAGGACTGGTAGGAACACACACAGTGATGGAAGGTAGACAACATGAACAGGCAGAGTAGGGAAATGAGCACTTGAAATGTCTGAGGAAAGAGTTTGGACATGGGGCAGTGAGGGCTCGGGGAAGAAGAAACACAAGCAGATACAGAACTGCAAGGAACATTTAGTATGCTCGAAACTGGTCTGGGGAGTCTGGGAGAGACCATAAAGGCCCTGGATGCCATGCTCAGAGTCAAGCTTTATCTTGTCAGCTGAAATTTCCAAAGTACTAATTTAGTGAAAGCTCAGACATTAATTTAGTAAAACCTCAGGAGGGTTTTTTCTTGAAAAAATTAGAAGGAACATGGAATCCCATGGTCACATATGTTGTGAAATACCAAGAATTAAAACTGATGTTCCCACTCAATAGGGGACTGTTAAATCTCTCAGAAAGGGTCAGTCTGTATATTTTGCAAAATTATCTGACCTATGGGCCCCACTGTTCTTTTGAGGAGTATTCTTAGAATTGATGGTCCATAGAGCACCCTGAGAATTTCTGATGTAGGTAAACTGAGTGCCATCTTGCAGTAGTGTGTGCAGAAGCCAAGCTATATTTTGTTCTCTTCACGAGCCCTCACCTTCCTCTCCATTTTCCCCACCTATGATAGATCATCAGCAATGTGATCCTTTTAATGACCCCTGTTTTATTGTCAGTAGAACAACCACATCTCTGCACTAACTGTGAGCTGTTTGAGGTAGACCTGTCTGCCCCAAGCCCAGGTCTTCTTCAATGGTATCCTCTTCCTTCCACAAATATTCATGAGAAACTACTATGTGCCAGTCTCTGCTCCATTTGCTTAGGATACATCCACTAATGAATTCAACAAACCTTCTATCTCATAGAGGTTCAGCTCTCAACATTTAGATAATTAAGATTCTGTCATAAATGTAGCAAATTTCTATACTTTTTTTTCTTTTAAAATTTTTATAGCATTCTCTGCTGGTAAGACCTTAATATTTCTCAGTGTTCATTTCTACTGAATAAGAAAATATTATCTCTGGCTTTGGAGACCTGCTTTAAAATATATTTTCTACTCCTATCATTAGAATAGCATTAAACTACCTGCTTGTAGCATTTGTATTCTTTTATATAAGTACCTTCTTTTATTCTTTATCCATCTTTGTTTGGCTCCTGATTTTAGAGAAAAAGCTTTTAATTTTTTAGTAAGGCATTGAGACTGACACTAGTTATGGATTTGTGTATATTGCTTTTGTTATGTTGAGCTATGTATCCTCTACATCAACTTTGTTGTGAATTTTTAATCAAGAATGTGTCTTGAATTTTTTCAAATGCTTCTTTTGCATTATTAAGATGATCATGTGACTTTTATTTTTCATTTTGTTAAAACACTGAGTCATATTAATTGATTTGTGGGTAGTGAACCATCCTTGAATTCCTCAAATAAATCCCACTTAATCATTGTTTTTGATTCCTTTTTTTATGATAGAATTAAGTTTTCTAATATTTTGATGAGAATATTTGTATCTATGTTCATCAGAGATATAATTTTCTTCTTTATAGTGTCTTTATCTGGTTTTGGCATCATGATATATTGAGGTGCATGTCTATTTGGGTTCCTCTTGTTTGAATCTTTCTGTGATTCCCATTCCTGGATTTCTGTTTCCTGCTTCAGATTCTGGACATTTTCAGCCATAATTTCATCAAATACATTTTCACCTCCTTCCTCTCTCTCTTCTCCTTATGAGTCCCTATGATGGAAATATGAGGGTGTTGGATATTGTCCCAGAAGTCCCCTAAACTATTCCCATTTTTAAAAGTTTGTTTGTCTTTGGCTGTTCTGATTGAGTGATTTCAATTATTTTGAAAATATTATTATTTTCCAGATTATTTATGCACTCTTCTGTGTCACTTAATCTTCTATTAATACACTCCAGTGTCATTTTATTTCATTATTTTATTTTCCAATCTGACTAGTTCTTTGTTATATTTTCTTGTTGTTGTTGTTCAGTTGATCTGTCATGTTGGACTCTTTGTGACACCATGGACTCCAGCATGCCAGGCTTCCCTGTCCTTCACCATCTCCCGAAAATTCTCACTGTGTTCACCTATTATGTTTCCCAGTCCCATTAGAAATCTCTTACTATTGCTTTGAACACTTTATCAGATAAATGACTTTTTTGTTGTTGTTCTTTCATTTGAAGCATATTCATCTCTGTGCTCATTTTTTTTCATTTCCTCTGTCTCTATGAAATTAAGTTTAAAAAATTGCCATTCCCAGTCTTGAAGGCATATCTTTGTGTGAGAGTATCCCTATGAACTCTGCATCTAGCCAGTGGCTTTGGTGGGAGAGCTGAATCTTAAGTGAGAGCAGGCTGCACCTTCCTCTGGGGTATGCTGGCAGACACCACTTTAGTGGGAGCTAGGCTGGAGGTGTGGAGAAGTTAATGGCACCCCACTCCAGTACTCTTGCCTGGCAAATCCCACAGATGGAGGAGCCTGGTGGGCTGCAGTCCATGGGGTCGCTAAGAGTTGGACACGACTGAGCAACTTCACTTTCACTTTTGAGTTTCATGCATTGGAGAAGGAAACGGCAACCCACTCCAGTGTTCTTGCCTGGAGAATCCCAGGGACAGGGGAGCCTGGTGGGCTGCTGTCCCTGGGGTCGCACAGAGTCAGACACGACTGAAGCTAGATTCAGAGCCGGGTGCAAGCTAGGGTTTCTCCTGTGCTTTNACTTTTCCTTCCTGTCATTTTGCCCTCCGTGCTTCCAAGGCTTGCCTCAGACGGCTGCGAGAATGTTTCCTGGTGTTTGGAAACCTCTCTTTTTAAGAGTCTCTTCCCCGGGGGGGAATTCCCTTTCTTTCCTGGGACGGAGCTCCCTCCCTACCTCTTTTGTCTCTATTTTTTTTTGTCTTCTATATTTTTCCTACCTGTTTTTGAAGCCAATGATCTGCTTTGCTAGCTGCCTGAAGTCCTCTGCCAGCCTTCAGAAGTTGTTTTGTGGAATTTACTCAGCGTTGGATTGTTCTTTTGATGAAATTGTGTGGGAGAGAGTGTTCTCCCGTCTTATTCCTCCGCCATCTTCCCGCCCTCCCTCCTATTCCCATTTTTAAAAGTTTGTTTGTCTTTGGCTGTTCTGATTGAGTGATTTCAATTATTTTGAAAATATTATTATTTTCCAGATTATTTATGCACTCTTCTGTGTCACTTAATCTTCTATTAATACACTCCAGTGTCATTTTATTTCATTATTTTATTTTCCAATCTGACTAGTTCTTTGTTATATTTTCTTGTTGTTGTTGTTCAGTTGATCTGTCATGTTGGACTCTTTGTGACACCATGGACTCCAGCATGCCAGGCTTCCCTGTCCTTCACCATCTCCCGAAAATTCTCACTGTGTTCACCTATTATGTTTCCCAGTCCCATTAGAAATCTCTTACTATTGCTTTGAACACTTTATCAGATAAATGACTTTTTTGTTGTTGTTCTTTCATTTGAAGCATATTCATCTCTGTGCTCATTTTTTTTCATTTCCTCTGTCTCTATGAAATTAAGTTTAAAAAATTGCCATTCCCAGTCTTGAAGGCATATCTTTGTGTGAGAGTATCCCTATGAACTCTGCATCTAGCCAGTGGCTTTGGTGGGAGAGCTGAATCTTAAGTGAGAGCAGGCTGCACCTTCCTCTGGGGTATGCTGGCAGACACCACTTTAGTGGGAGCTAGGCTGGAGGTGTGGAGAAGTTAATGGCACCCCACTCCAGTACTCTTGCCTGGCAAATCCCACAGATGGAGGAGCCTGGTGGGCTGCAGTCCATGGGGTCGCTAAGAGTTGGACACGACTGAGCAACTTCACTTTCACTTTTGAGTTTCATGCATTGGAGAAGGAAACGGCAACCCACTCCAGTGTTCTTGCCTGGAGAATCCCAGGGACAGGGGAGCCTGGTGGGCTGCTGTCCCTGGGGTCGCACAGAGTCAGACACGACTGAAGCTAGATTCAGAGCCGGGTGCAAGCTAGGGTTTCTCCTGTGCTTTAATGGCTGCCACACTCTACTAGGGGTGGGGGAGGGCTCGAGGGGCTACAGCAGGATCCCAGAGGGAGCTGAGTTTCTCTCAGTGTGATGGCACTCTCTTCTTTGGTTTGGGACATGGTCAGGAAACATTGGGCTCCTAAGGGCTTGGGGGTGTACTTCTATGCTGGTTGCCATTTTTCCCCGATGTGCCTTGGGTGAAGGCTTGATTGGGTTCAGAGTGGTTGATGCCACCTGAATAGTCTGGCCCTGCCTCCTCCTAAATGTGCACAGTGACACATCCTCTGATGATGGTGATCTCTGCCCTGGAGCTAACTTTCCTCACTCTGAAGTGTATGCATGGATACATGACTTGGCAATGAGCTACCTTTACCCTGATAAAAACAAGTTCAGGGTCCAAGCTGGCTCCATTCTTTCCAAGTGTGCACACTCTCATTGGCAATAGCAGCCTCTGAATTAGTGGGGAGCAGCACTGGAACCAGAAGGGCTGAAGCAGGAGCCCGCTGTGTGCCCGGCAGGAAGGCTGGGTAGCTAGCAAGAGCCATAGGCAGTTTTCCATCTGTTTCCTCCAAATGGTGACTGGGAGTAAGCATATATGTATGTATGCTCTTCAAGAATGCATTATTTTCCCTTACAGTGTTCTAATAAGCACATGGGTATTCAAACCTGCTAAGGGGGTTCATCTTCCCAGTATCAGACATGAGGCAGTGTGTTTAATATATGTCTCATATTCCTCATCCTCAAGGGGGATTCTTGAGCCTATGCTACCACTTCTCCTCTCTGTGCCCCCTAATAGTGGTGTGGGACATGAACAGAACATTTCTCCTTCTTTCCTACCAGATTCCATGTATTCTTTCTCTACAACCTTGGTTGTCAGCTCAGTTCAGTCGCTCAGTCGTGTCCGACTCTTTGCGACCCCATGATTTGCAGCACGCCAGGCCTCCCTGTTCATCACCATCTCTCAGAGTTCACTCAGACTCACATCCATCAAGTCAGTGATGCCATCCAGCCCTCTCATCCTCGGTTTTCCCCTTCTCCTCCTGCCCCCAATCCCTCCGACTATCAGAGTCTTTTCCAGTGAGTCAACCCTTTGCATGAGGTGGCCAAAGTACTGGAGTTTCAGTTTTAGCATCGTTTCTTCCAAAGAAATGCCAGGGCTGATCTCCTTCAGAATAGACTGGTTGGATCTCCTTGCAGTCCAAGGGACTCTCAAGAGTCTTCTCCAACACCACAGTTCAAAAGCATCAGTTCTTCAACGCTCAGTCTTCGTCACAGTCCAATTCTC
>SJYV01055756.1:4958-15758 GCA_006410875.1 Neotragus pygmaeus
CTGATGCTGGGAGGGATTGGGGGCAGGAGGAGAAGGGGACGACCGAGGATGAGATGGCTGGATGGCATCACTGACTCGATGGATGTGAGTCTGAGTGAACTTCGAGAGATGGTGATGAACAGGGAGGCCTGGCGTGCTGCGATTCATGGGGTCGCGAAGAGTCGGTCACGACTAAGCGACTGAACTAACTAACTAATACTATATTTATAAGCATAAGTATTCAGTATTAGGGAGATATCAGTTATGTCCCTTTTTGGCATTCTTTTTCAGTGTTAAACCAGAAGTTCTGGCTAATGCAGTAAGGTAAGAAAAAGAAATAAAATGTGTACAGATTGGGAAGGAAGAGATAAAACTGTGTTCTCAGATCATCTGATAATCTGTGTAGAACATCCAAAATAATTGACCAAAAGTACCTGGAACCAGTAAGGATTATATTAAGGCCACAGAATACAAGGCTGATGTTCAAAGGTCAATTGCTTTCCTATATACCAGCAATGAGCAAATAAAGCCTGAAATTAAAAACATCATGTATATTAACAACCCCCAAAATGAAATATTAGTACTTAGATATAAATCTAATAAAATATGTAAAAGCTATAAAACACTGATGAATGAAATCAAAGACCTAAATAAATGAAGAGTAATTTGTGTTCTAAGATAGGAAGACCAGTATTCAGTTATGCCAAACATGATCTGTATATTCAAAGCAATTCCATTCAAAATCCCAGCAAATTATTTTACGGTCATCAGCAGACTCGTTTTAAGCTTTATATAGAAAGGCAAAAAACCCAGAACAGACAACACCTAATATTGAAGGAGAAGAACAAAGTTGGAAGACTGACACTATGTGACTTCAAGACTTACTATAAAACTATAGTAGTTCAGACAGTATGGTATTAGCAAAAGAACAGGCCAAATAGAAAGCCCAGAGGTAGACTCATGTAAAAATGGCCAGCCTATCTTTGACAAAGCAAATGGTGTCAGAATCAGTCTAGACACAGACTTTAAACACTTCACAAAAACTGACTGTGAATGGGATATAGAACTAAATGTAAAACACAAAACTCCCAAGTTAATATAGGAGAAAACATTGATGACGTTGGGTTTGGTGATGACTTTTTAGCACCAAAGACATGATCATGAAAGAAAGAATAATGTATTTATACTTCATTAAAATTAAAAACATCTGTTAAAAGAAAGACAATGTCAGGAGAATGCGAAGACCAGCCACAGATTGGAAGAAAATATTTACAAAGGCTACATCTGATAAAGGCCAGTTACCCAAAACTATACAAAGAACTCCTAAAACTCAACAGTAAAGGAGCAAGCAACTTGATTAAAAATGTAGCAAAGACCTTAACAGATATCTCACCAAAACAAATTTACAGGTTGCAAATCAACATGTGAGAAGATTTTCCACATTGTATGTCATCAGGGAAGTACAAATTAAAGTAACAGTGAGATAGCACTACGCATCTATTAGAATAACAAAAACTGGAAACACTGACAGTACTAAATGCTGATGAGAATGTGGAGCAACAGGAACTCTCATTCATTGCTGGTGGTAATGAAAATGGTGAAACCATTTTGGAAGACGGTTGGTTTTTAACAAAAACTAAACATTCTCTAAGCATATAATCCAGTAGTCAGGCTTCTTAGTACTCAGAAGGTTGAAAACTTACATGCACTTCAGAACCTGCGTACCTATGTTTATAGCAAGTTGGTTCATAAACTGTCAAAACTTGGAAGCAACCAAGATGCCTTTCAGAGGGTAAGTGATGGAATATTATTCAGCACTGAAAATAAATGAGTCTAAAGCCATAAAAAGATATAGAAGAGCCTTAAATGCATATTACTAAGTGAAAGAAGTCAATCTGAAAGAGGCAGCATACTGTTTGAATTCAAGTATATGCCATCCTGGAGACAATGAAAGCTATCAGTAATTTGTAGGGATTAGGTTGTTGGGATGGTGAGCAGGCAGATCACAGAGGATTTTTAGAACAGTGAAAAGAGTCTGCAATTGATATATGCTATTATACATAGAATATATAGTAGCAAGAGTGAACTTTAAGCTAATCTGTGGTCTTCGGATGATTATGATGTGTCAGTGTGGGTTCATCAATTGTAACAAATATACTATTTTGGTAGGAGATGCTGATAATCTATCACAGGTGAGGCAATACATGTGGGGGGCAGGAGGTTTAGGGAAGGTATACCTTCCCCTCAGTTTTTGCTGTGCACCTAAAACCACTCTAAATAATTATAATTGTCATTAAAAAAAAAATCAGTTCTCCTAAAATTTATCTGAATTCATTGAAATAGATTTAAAGTTGCAATGGGTTTTACATGAATGTTTATATGTATAGCAGAAGCTGTACACCTCTACATTTTCCAGCTTCCGATGTAGTTATTTTAACTAGATGATTAGCACTGGCCAGTCCAACATGATAGAAAATGATAGGCGTCACGGGTGAGCTCAAGTCACTCATCACAGATGAAGTAACCCAAACCTCTCATTCATTACTTGGCTGAGAGGCACTTTTTTTTGAAGCCACTAAAAGTTTGTGTGAACTTTTTTTTTTTTTTTTTAACTTATAAAGCATGGCCTTACCTATCTTGATTAATACAGCTATTAATGAAAATTTATATGAAGCAGAAAAATGTCCAGGAGTACATAGCTAATTTTGAAGACTAATATATATAAGGTGAGAGAACAAATAGATGAATGAAATTGAATAGAGATTCAAAAAACAACACAAGCATACCTGAAACTTAGTAGATAATATAGGTAGCATTGCAAATCACTGAAGGAATGCTGAGTCCGTTGGCTACATACATGAAAAAAAATCGATACCTCATACTTTAATTAAATATTAATTGTAGATGGATTTAAAACTAAAGTGTGTACAGTAAGAATTTAAGTCATTTAGGAGAAAGTTTAGAGAAAGAATTTCTTTCTTAGTCAAGAAAAAATATATAAGCTAAAATGAAAAAGAAGTGTTATAGGTAGCAATGGAGAAACAGACATAGAGAATACACTTATGGACATGGGGAGAGGGGAGGAGAGGTTGAGATGTATGGAGAGAATAACATGGAAACTCACATTACCACATGTAAAATAGAGAGCCAATGGGAATTTCCTGTATGTCTCAGGAAAGCCAAACAGGAGCTCTGTATCAGCCTCTAGAGGGGTGGGATGGGGAGGGAGATGGGAGGGAGGTTCAAAAGCGGGGGGATATATGTATACCTATGGCTGATTCATGTTGAGGTTTGACAGAAAACAACAAAATTCTGTAAAGCAATTATCCTTTAATTAAAGAATCAACAAATAAAAATAAACTTTAAGAAATGGAAAAAAAGAACAAAAAAAGAAGTGTTATAAATGAATACTTTGAAGTTTTAAATGCCTGTACATTAAAATATCCAAAAATCATAGTGAAAAAGAAAAACCACAGACTAAGAAAAAGTTTTGCAAAATGTATAATAAACATTAATATTTAGCATATATGAAAACTCCTTCAGTAGATAAGAAAACATAACTCAAAAAAATAACAAAGGGAGATACCAGTTCATACCATCAGATTGTCAAAATTATTAAGGCTAACTAAGTGTAAGTGAGAATGTAGAGGAGCAGAAACTCCCATAAAATGTGGATACATTTAAATCAGTATTGTCTCATTGGTGAACAATTTGCTCACTTTAAAGATGTGCATAACCTATGACCCAGCAACTCTCCTTCTAGGTATATATTCTATAGAAATTCTCATACCTGTGAAGGGAGAAACTGTTTAAGGATATTCATACTGGTATTGATTGCAATGGTGAAAGAAAGAAAAAATTGAAATGCTCAATGAGAGTGCATAACAAGAACTGCAAGTATTAACACAAATTTAAAAGTAAGTTGAATTTTTAAAAGCAAGTTGCACAAGGAAATAGAATGCATGATACCTTTAATAAAAAGTTTAGAAATATATAAAAACTAACAAGTAGTACATTATGAATTTGAATGCACGTGTGTAGAGGGTTGAAAATGTGTGGATGGTGATGAATGGGTGTAAATGGGTGTAATAAAGATGTGTATCAGAATCATAAAGTTTAAATTCAAGATAATTTTTGGGAGGGAATTTTATAGGGCTTTTCTGTTGTACTTGCTGTGGTTTATGATGTTGGAAAGTGGGCTGATTTGCAAATATTTTCTTCTTAAGCTGAGTAGAGGATACTCTGGTGTTTGATATACATTATTCTCTATATGCCTTTTGCTAATCTTAAAATACTTTACAAGTAAATGAAGTTTTCAGTTGAAGAATGGAAATTCAAAACAATGGGAGCCTTCCATTTTCAAAAAGAATGAAATGGTTCACAGTGGGCCAAGCTCCTCACTAAAAACAAACAAATAAGCAAGCCCGTGAATTACAAAATGATCTATGTAAAGGCATTAGGGATCAATGAAAGCAGTGAGAATTTAAAAGTAAAATTACAGATGGAGCACCCTTCAGAAATGAGCTGAGGATCTGCAATAGTCCCCTGGCTGGAGACAGTTACTACCTTCACACTGGCTATACATCGTAGATATCAGCTAGACCCAAACAGAAGATCTCTGCTAGAAGCAAAGAATCTAGCAGAACTTTTTACATCCTCATTGAGCTAGAGTAACAGAAATGGAATGTGAGGCATCTCAAACACATGTAGTTTCCAACTGTGACATTTAGTGAGTTCTGAAGCTGCATAAGATTTGAGCAGAACTTTTATAAAAGCAAGCTGAGTTCCTTGCATCCATGTTTGAGAAATAAGGACCTGCTGTAGGTGGAGGCAAGGAGAGGTATATGAGAACAACAGGTGAAAGCTGGAAGGACTTGAAGGAATGCCAGATGGACTGTGATGATCTCTTCAACCACATAATGCCTAGAGTCTTTTAAAAATCCTGCATAGAGGTTCATAATAATCTAGGTTTTACCCTAAAGAGAGAACCACTTAAGTGGGACAGAAAGCAAACAAAAATAGTGACAATGAAGCAGGGCTGATGTTACAAAATCAAGGAGTTCAGTTCAGTCACTCAGTCGTGTCCAACTCTTTGCGACCCCCTGAATCGCAGCATGCCAGGCTTCCCTGTCAATCACCAACTCCCGGAGTTCACTCAGATTCACGTCCATTGAGTCAGTGATGCCATCCAGCCATCTCATCCTCTGTTGTCCCCTTCTTCTCCTGCCCCCAATCCCTCCCAGCATCAGAGTCTTTTCCAATGAGTCAACTCTTTGCATGAGGTGGCCAAAGTACTGGAGTTAACATCAAGGGGATTCCCAGGTAGTTCTAGTGATAACCTACCTGTCAATTCAGAAGACATAAGAGATGTGGATTCGATCCTAGGGTCAGGAAGATCCCCTGGAGAAAGGAATGGCAATTCACAACAGTATTGCCCGGAGAATCCCATGGACTGAGGAGCCTGGTGGGCTACAGTCTGTAGGGTCGCAAAGAGTCAGGCACGACTGAAGTGACTTAAAGTAGCATAGAAAACAGTATCATGCCGTCTCCACCTCAGGACATTTGTCAAAATAAGAAGCTGCATGGTCAGGAGCCAAAAATCTAGATCGTAAAAGATCTTTTTATAAAAAAGGTGAATTTTTTGCTGTCTTTTAGTGCTGAGGAGACAAAGATTCATAAGAAATACCAAGGAGAATCATGAAGGGTCATCTTGTAAGAAGAAAGGAAACCAAAGTGGAGCCTGAGTCTTAGCAAAGTAGCTGCCCTCCCCTGCATGACTGTGTTTAAGGTTAATAGCATCACTCTACCCCACCCCACTGTATCTGACTAGCAGAAGAAAGAATAAATCTTCTCTAATTGAAGATATCATCATCTGGACCCTCTACTGTTTTCTTGAAAATGTGCAGTATCTTCTATTCAAACAAAAATTACCATGGGCTTGGAAAGAAAAGATAGAACTGTGAAATTGATCATGAAAAGAAACACAATAACAAGTCAATTACTTGTGTTGGCAGGTATTCACTTGAAAATAGCTATGTTTAATATGTTATAATAGTAGAGGAAAATAAGAAAAATACGGAGAACTACAGCAAAACAGGAATCTCTCAGTAATATCAAACAGAAACTCAGCAATTGAGAACTGACATTAAGAACTGATGTATTTAACAACAAATAACAGAAGATAGGATCACAGAACTTAAGACAGGACATTAGAAGATGTCCAAGCTGAATAAAAGAAATAAAAGGGATAAACAGAAACAATTCTGAAACATAGAGACCAATAAAAGACCCCCAATGGCACCCCACTCCAGTACTCTTGCCTGGAAAATCCCATGGACAGAGGAGTTTGGTGGGCTGCAGTCCATGGGGTCGCTAAGAGTCAGACACGACTGAGCGACTTCCCTTTCACTTTTCATTTTCGTGCATTGGAAAAGGAAATGGCAACCCACTCCAGTATTCTTGCCTGGAGAATCCCAGGGACGGGGGAGCCTGGTGGGCTGCTATCTATGGGGTCGCACAGAGTTGGACACGAGTGAAGCAATTTAGCAGCAGCAAAACAACTTAACCAAGGCAAAGGAATAGTGGGTTTTTTTGCCTGTAGTTTTTGTTTGTTTTGGGTTTTTGTTTTGTTTTAGTTTTGGGGTTTTGGTTGAATGCTTCACTGAGATGTGAGGAAGTTCTGCTCAGAGTTATGATTTAAAGTCTGGTTCACTTCAAGTGTTTGTTTACCATTTATTTAGAAGAGAGGTTGATATTCAAGAAAAGGCAAACAAGAGGATCACTGCTCACCCCTTTCTCTCTTGTAGTGAACAGTTGAGCTCTTGTTCTGAATATGTATTCTTCACTCAACCCTGTAAATGTCCTTCATCAAACTCACTATTTTTAGAAGGTTGTCAGTCAACCCTGTTGTTATTTAAATATGACCTTTATAATATCACCACTTATCTAAGGAGCTTATCCAAATATTCATTCTAATCACATGGAATATTCTTTCAGAGAGGAGTTGTGAATTATTAGAACTTTCCTTACCTTACTAAATTTCTAGTGTTTGGAGGTTTTTTTTTTTTTTTTAACTAAATTGATGAATACCACTTGCCTAGTTAGATCATCACCTCTTAGTCCAGTTTTTCTTGAACTCAGTGATATATAGTCAGCTGCATAAAAATTATATTGAGTCTTAGCAGAAATAACTAAACTAATCAAAGTCAGAAAATCATTGAAAATATCTGAGAGATATTGCTATAAGCAATAGAGAATTGTAAGGCTTTAGGTATAAGTCTCCAAGGAGAAATAAAACATGTAACGTGAAATAAATATTAACAATAAAAAAGAGACATTTTGAAAATGTCTAAGAAAAGACAAAAGGTCTTGGGATCGATATTTCTTAATAGAGATGGAGTTTTACAATTTGAAAAAAAAATTGTAAAATACTGGAAATGAGTCTATATTTCGTCTCTGGCTATTTAGTACTTAGAAAAAAATTTTTCCTCCCCTTTAATCCATTTTTTTGAGTTTCCTGCTCTTTTAACTACAGTTCCAATTCTAGTACATAGCCTGATATGTGTAGTGAATATAAAGGATTTGACTGGTCATGGTGACACCGTTTTTGGTGGCCGTTGTTACAGTGTTTGGCACATGTTTTCACTGCTTTCTTTTTCATTATCTTGAAATTATCTTTAATTATGCTGCTGGGCTCCTAAGAATTTGCTCAAAGGAGAAAGAATAATCACAGCAAAATGAGCTCCTAAGGTGATCCACACGCCTGTCACCTCAAAGGGGCATTTAGAATTAATTCTTTCTCCTTCTTGAAAGAAATTACATATCCTGTTCACTAGGTCAAGTGTCTGTGAATATTATAAATTAGAAGATTGTATAGTGGTAAGAAGTAGCTTCATATTTTTGTTTCACCTTTTTGCTGATAGTGTTTGAATCATAATACCCTCCCTAGGTGTGGAGCAGGTTGAGTGAAAAAGAAAAATCAGTATCTTCTTTGGAAGCAGGAGGGAAAGCTGGCTTGCTGTATGGTATCACACAAAGGGAAACTTGTCAATTAACACTCCAATCATCTACCTAGAACCCCAAGTTTCCATTCAGTGCACTTTATTAGTAATGGAAGAAGGAGAAAAGGAGGCATGGATTATGAGTATGTGGTCCATCTTCTGGCCTTCTCAGCA
The DNA here is from genome assembly GCA_006410875.1 of Neotragus pygmaeus. Taxonomy (NCBI): domain Eukaryota; kingdom Metazoa; phylum Chordata; class Mammalia; order Artiodactyla; family Bovidae; genus Neotragus; species Neotragus pygmaeus. The sequence continues at coordinate 13,112 of SJYV01055756.1, forward strand.
TGATTGTAAGATGACTTCTCTGTTTTCAGGTTTCAGTTCTTCAGACTGTGTTAGAAGGGGAGAGGGATGGAAGAAGCTAAAAAGCAGAGGATAAAATAGGATATGCTTTCAAAAGTGCTTCTCCAAGTCTTCTCATATACCCCAGATTTCTACTGGGTAAAATTAGCCAAAACTGGAACACATTTCTAAATCCTGCCTCTGTAGTAGAAAAAGATGAGGGAGAAGAAAGTATTGGATGGCTTTGGGGTGGTCAGTTTAGAGTGTATTTCCATCTCTTTCTTCATTTTAAAAAATCATTACAAGCATTATACATAAAAATTATAATTAATGAATATGATGAATAAATAACAATATGACAGAGGATGTGACCTGTGAATATAATTGTAATAAAGCAAGAATGTAAAAATAAATTTAAAAAGATGGAAAAATAAGATAAGCCATTGAGTCACAATTTACTCTTGTATCATCAAAAAGAACCTTGTCTGGTAATCATTTTACAGTATAAAATCAGCATGTTGTATACCTTAAACTTACACAGAGTTATGTGTCAATTATTTCTGAGTAAAGCTGGAAAAAAGAACTTAGTCCACTCAGTCCCCAAACAAACTCACCGCGTTTCCCAAAGTGAAGAGAACGGACAAGAAAAGCGGCATAATTGAGAAACTATTTTGTGTTATTTAAATCCATTTGACATCTTCTTGTGATGATATTTAATTTTCCTCATGTGCTTATAATCAGCATCTTTTTTCTCTCTCCTTGTACTAATCAAACACTCTGAAATAAACTTGAGGCTTTGGGTAGATGAATAACAATTGACAGACTCTCCTTAGGGATATTAATCTATCTTGGTGCAGAGCAGTGAGCTAAACAGAAAAAAGAAATATTTTGATCCTTTTGGATACTATACCGAATTTAAAAAGAAATAGACCCTAGTGTTAGATAAAAGAAGATTTTGGGGTCACGTTAAATGCTTGACTCTTCAGTTGCATTAGGCAGAGTTATTATTTCCTTTTGAGCTGGATTAACCATAATCTTTGTAGTGAAACCTCAGTAGAGGACATAGAAATATTGTATAAAAATTGGTTATAAAGAACACATGATAAATATTTGTTAAAGAACTTTATAGAATTCTTTAGAAAATTATGTGATAAATGTGAGTGGAAAAAGAATAAAAACCTCAGTGTTTTACTTGGAAGATCTTCAAAAGATTAAGCTATAATCTGAAGCTTAACTTCAGTGAAATATCTACATCAATTTAACTAGTAAGATATTTGTCAATTTTTATAAGAAAGGAGTGAAATAACATAATTTAAAGAAACAAATTCCCATCATATTTTAGGATTTAAGCAAAAGAGCTTTGTTGAAACACTGAGATGATTTAAAATGAACCTTCTCAGTTATCTAAAATAAAATTGTAAGTCACTTTCTTCTATTGTAAAAAAATACATTGTAGACACAAGTATCATTAATTATGCATTTTTTGCAGTAAAAATGCTAGTTGGGTGATGTCTTCATATTTAAATCCCAACCAGGAGTAAGTTGTTAACTCAGAGTCCTTTGAGACTCTCCAGTTGTCATTTAAATAACGTGGCCACCCTGACTGTGATTTGTCCTAGGTCTTAGTTCATTTGGGCTGCTATAAACCAAAATTCCACGGACTGAGTGGCTTAAGTACAATAGAAATGTGTTTCTTACAGTTCTGGAAGCCGAGAGGTCCTAAATCAAGGAGCTGACAGATTCAGTGTCTGATGAGAGCCCATTTCCTGGTTCCGAGACAGCCGGACTGTAGCTGTGTCCTCATGAGGTCGGAGGATGAGGTGGCTGTCTTCTTGTAAGAGCACTAATTCTATTCATGAGGGGTCCACCCTCTCCTCATAAGTAGCTTCCAAAGGCTTCCAAATACCGTCACTAATAGATTAGATTAAGAGCTTAGACATGAAGAGGGTGAGCCTGACTGGGTAAAATGACATACAACCTCTCTTACCTAATGACCAGTGTTGTTCAATCACCCATTCGTGTCCAACTCTTTGTGACCCCATGGACTGCAGCATGCCAGGCCTCCCTGTCCCTCATCATCTCCCAGAATTTGCCCAAGTTCATGTTCATTACATCAGTGATGCTGTCCAGCCATCTCATCCTCTGATGGCCCTCTTCTCCTTCTGCCCTCAATCTTTCCCAGCATCAAGGACTTTTCCAATGACCATTAGGAATCCCTGAAACAAATTAAGTTCTACAAGAAATGTCCTTTACCATGGGGGCCTTCTCACCAGTGTTCTCTCTCTGATTATCCGATCATCTTCCCAACTGGGTCCTAGGAATTGTATTTGAAGTTCTGCATCAGCAGGGTTTTTTTTTTTTTTTTAATATAGGAAAATTTAATTTATGTGTACTGTAGCACTGTTCAAGCGCCATGTGAGTTGAGATTCACAAGAACTGATTATACTGGAAACTGGCTTGACATTTTTTAACATCAGTATCAGTGCCAGTGGAGTTTATATAAAAGTGTGGATAGAATGGTTTCTTACAGAATCTATCTATCCTTACAGAATCTTTCTTGTCTTTGCTTTAGAATCTATGGATTTGCTGTTTTTTTTTTTAAGATAACCTTTTTTTTTCCTGTGACTAGGTAAAAGAAGAAAATATAATT